>OVBA01000539.1:0-63373 GCA_900406435.1 Lepidium aucheri | reverse complement strand
ATATAAAAATGAGTTAGATACATGGAGTAAAAGAAATAAACAATTAAAAAAATTATATTACTAAACACTATTGCGGGCCAATATGAAACGCACATGTGTTGAAGTTGTATAATTATGAAAAGCGGGACATAGTTTTTCTCATATTATTTGAACCGCTTTTTAGTAAATAATTACGCCCCGTCTTTTGTTTTTTAACGTGATTGGTAATATAAGTATGGAATTGAGCAAATACGCCCCGCCCTGTGTATAACAATCACACCCTAAATAAGTAAACTAACTTTAGCTGTTTGAAATCTAACATTATATAAATAATAAATAATAAAATAAACAAAACCTAATTTATCGTTTAAATGCCTAAATTTAAAACTCTATCATGTGAAATTATGCAATATTTTAGATAAACTCTGAAGAAAAAATACGAAAATGTTATATTCAACCTAAAATTTTCATATATATTATTAAAGAAACCCGGAAACCATTCATGTGGATTAGAGTTTACAAAAAAAAACCACTAGCTAAACTTTTGATATTAGGAGTAAAGAAATTTGCTTTATAATTCAACGATTTAGGAATTGAATGGAAGAAAAATCTTTGAACGAACTCTATGTTCTCACGAAATTTTGTTTGTATAAAAAGAAAGTTGGTCACTCATTTGAATTAAACATCATCTTCTAGTTTTGGGTACAGTCCATCACAAATTCCACTTCTATCAATAGGGATAACAGGCAGAACATCACTCGTAAAAACATTTCGACTTCAAAATATAGCGTTAAAAGATTTATTCTTGTTTCATGAACTCTCATCCAACTCCATATAGAAAAAAATTAACATTTTTTTGTCAACAACTAGATTGATAAGGACTGATCCATAACTTAACAGTCCACTCTAAAATCTCTTTTAAAGTTACTATAATGCAGCAAGTATGAATCGAACCCTTGTGCCAAATCATCAGCTGAATCATCCTAATTACAAGACTGAGAGTAACTCGGTTAAAAAAAAATTAACATTTAAAAACTAAAAATAAAAGGTTGACAAAAAAAAACAAATAAACAATCCAGTTAGCATGTTTTAGTTAGAGAATTTAGGTTGTGGATCGGATTTTACAATCTAATCATTATTTATTGAAAAAAACAAAAAAAAAAGTTGAAAAAATAAAAATAAAAAAGAATTAAAATTAAATAAACACATGACCAGACCCACCAGTCTTCCTTCTTCCTCCTTATATCATTCCCTCCAACTCTTTCCTTCTTCCATTAATTCACTCACCAAAAAAAAAAAAAAATGGGGAAGAAGAAGAAGATGAAGCTCTCTTCTCTCTTCAGAGTCGGAGCTGGTGGATTACTCGCTGTTCCTCTTTGTTACAACAATGCTAAAACTCTTTCATTCCGAGTCAGTGACGATATCATCAAAACTGTGAACTCTGTTTTCTACGACCATAACAACAACAATGGTGATGTATTCGAAGCTGAAACTCCTCAATCATGGTTCACTAATTCCTCCGAAACTGCTAGTCATTCTACTGAATCTGATCAAGACCTTGACGCTGAATCTCTCGAAATGGTGGTTCGTGGTGTTGTTAGATCGGAGAGATTATTCTTCGATCCAGGTGTTACAAGTTCGATTTTGGAAGAAACTGATAAAAATTCAAAATCGAAATCGAAATCGGATTTTGATTTGAAAATGAAGAAGGAAGAGGATCGGGATTTTTGTACAACAACGTCGATTGAAGAGATTAGTGTTGCGGTGGCGATGGAATCGGAAGATCCGTATGGTGATTTTAAACGATCGATGGAAGAAATGGTGATGAGTCATGGTGAATTAGCTAAGGATTGGCAAAGCTTGGAATCGATGCTCGCATGGTATTTGAAGATGAATGTGAAGAGAAGTCATGGAGTTATTGTGAGTGCTTTCGTTGATCTTCTCTCTGGATTTTCCGATTCCGGTGCCGGAGTTTCCTCAGCTTCGGTATCGGATTCTGCTCGTTACTCCACCGCCGTTTCGTCTTTGTCGTCTTCGCCGGTATATTCGTTTCAGACGGAAATTGAAGAAGAAAAGAGACGAAGCTTTTAAGATTCAGTTTTTTTAATTAATTTTTAATTACGGCTTAACCTTTTTGGATTATGTAAAAAGTAATTAGTGGTTAGTGAAAAAAAAAACCATATTATATAAATATAGTAATAATTTTAGAGCCATTATTGTTGGAATTATGAAGTAGTATCAATTATCAAACACATTGCATGAAACTCAGCAAACTCATAACTCTAAATTCAGAGAAACTTTAAGATCTTTGATTTTTTTTAATTTATATATACAATAGGACATATTATTTTATTTTATTTGTACAATATTGTCAGAACTCAAGTGTTACCTTTTAAATTTGTAAATTTATTGTACTAATCTTAAAGTTTCAAAGTATAAAATTTTATCGTCGAATGTATTTTAACTTTTTTGTTGAATGATATTTTTCAATATTGTAAAGCAGAATAATAAATACCAAGAAGAATCATATGACTTCTCTTAGTATACACAAATAGAATACCAATATATTAAGTTCACAATTTAATATATTTTAGTTTTTCAAATAACAAATTTGTAAAATTTTAGTAACTAATTTAAAATATTTTTGTCGAGCTATAATTATTTGATGGTTTAAATAACCCAAATAATGATTCTGACATCAGAGATTCGATTTCTACTACCTCTACATTTTCACATCATTTACAAGTGAAAAATTAAAAAAAAAAATCAGAATATGCTACAAATCGAATAATTTTCATCTAATTGTTGACAAAATAATAAAATTGGAAATTCCGTGTATCATACAATTTTAATGACATAGTGTTAGCATGTCATAGCAAGTGGTCTTTAATCGACTGGCTGGTGATAAATTTACTAAAAACGGATGCACATGCATAAACAGGGATCGAGTTCCACCGCGTATAAAATTTATGTAGGAATTATGCTAATTGGTTGGCCATTATAACACAATATTAATATTGTGGTTGAAAAAAAATGTTAACATGTCATATACATTTAATTTGACACTTAAAAAGTATGATTACGTTAGAGATCTATACTTTGTTATACATGTTGGAATCATGAATATGTTGAAAATGAAATATATTCCTAAAATTGAGTAGAAATACAAATGAAATGAGATTTCAAAGAGAAATTGAAGTAACAAAGGTGCATTAAAAGAGAATGTTGGTATAGTAAATGATGAAAATGAAATGTAACAAAAGAGATTTGAGATTTGTAATTTTGTAATATGAAAATGAAGAGAGTAACATGAAATGAGCAATGTTTGAGTGTGGCCAGTGGTCACATAGAAACACAAAGACAACACACAGACCCTGTGAGTCCTAACATTATAGACCTACTTACTTCTCTCTTATCTCTTTTCATTTATTGTTCATTTATTTTTGTAACCAACCTACACGACGACGACGTTTAATGTTTTTTTGTTTTCTTCCTTTCATTTTCAGTTTTATATAATTTAGTTTATATATTATATTATACAAATTAGGGGTGACCACAGAGCAAATATCCGGAAAATTCACAATATATGTAATCCGCTCCGTTTGAGTTGGATATTTGATTTTGTGATCCGCCGATCCGAAATTTTTCAGATATCCGAAAACTTAGATATCTGTTTTTTTCTTCTTCTAAATATCCGCGAATAGTCCATTTCGATCCGTTACAAAAATTAATAAAAATAAAATACATAAAAATTACAAGAATTGTGTAGAAGTATGAGAAAACAATGTCAATATGAATTTTAAAAATTAAAATAAATATTTTATCAATATAAATCTTAAAAAAATGCAAATATAATTTTTAAACAAACTAGTCAAAAAACAAACTCATATTAAATCACATTTTGAAAAATAATAAGATTATAAAAATAAAATATTAAACAATAAAAATTAGCTGAATACTATTTTTATTCATTTTCATCCATATAAATATGCACTACACTATTTATATTATAACATATAGATACATAATTCATATTTTAATATATATTTATTTATATACGAATCGGAGCGGATATCCGGTCTTTTTAGAAAATGATATTTGTTATTTGCTTTGTTTTTAATGGATATTATATATTACAATTTGTTTTACTTCAAAAATTTACAGATATCAAGAATTTTCAAATCAAATCAAAGCAAATAATAGATCGGATCGAATTTTACGGATATTTTGTTTACCCCTAATATAAATACATGTATTTATAGGGGCCCAAAATCAGGACATATATAAATTTAATATAAACATATTACGTCAAGAACGAGACAAAACAATACACGTATAGATTTGATGGTAAAGGCCCATTTGAGGAAGGTTCTTCAATCCGGGACCATTTCGGTTTATTTTAATTAAGGAGAAAAACAAACCAAAAGCTTAACCGAAATTAGTTTGGTTCAACTACAAAAAAAATATTCCATTTAAATTTCGTTAGACTTGTTTGAAGTCTTTTCTCTGGAGAGTTTTATCCAGTATGGTGTATATTTAATTTTTGCTTGTTGATAGATGGGTCTAAGAGCATGCACATCAATAAATTACCTAGTGGGGTTCTTAAAAAAAAAAAATTAAAAAAAAAACATTAAACTTTCGTAAAAAAAAATTGACCAATTGTGAGCCGCCACGTGTCGTGGAGTCCACACTACAGTGCAAGAATCGGATTCTTAACAGAGAACCTCCAAGAGCTAGGTTCTTCAATTTTTTTTGGTTTTTGTGTTTAAAACCTCTCTAGAAATTCCAATGTACATGGTCTAAAAAAATCGAAGGTCCACAAACGAAAACAATATAAACTTATAATAGGTTCGACAACGAAATAAAGCCAGCTCATCATTGAATAAGAAAATAATATCTGACCAATTAGAAGAAATCAGCGCGCTACCAAAAAAAAATTGCAGAATCAATTTAACGAGAATTACTCTTGTGATATAAAGCATGATATCAAATCTGAAAAATCCAAAACTGATGCAGAAATGAAGGCTCTGGAGACCTTAGAAAAGAAAAGAATGTATAAATAGAAGATCAGAAACAAGAAATTACATAGACAATAGAATCACTTGATAGAAATTAGCTAGCCTTGTAATCAAGAGAAGAGCTCGACTCTTAGCAAATAAATCGTTAACCCTTTTATATATATGTTTGCTTGATCAACTAAGTTATCCTATATTTTTGATTGATTGTTTATACATAAACATCACAAATGTAGTTCAAGATCTTCAATCTTTAAGGTACACTTCTCCACAAGAAAATTCTCTATCCGATTTTGGCTTTGTTACTTATGTTTATAAAGTTCTAGCTAAGTTTTGTTAGGGATTCGTTTCTAACGCTTCCTTTGTTTGAGTTTTAGTTACTCTTTTGATTTTATGTTTCCAGAAATATATTTTTATTCTATCGAGTTTATATTCTATTCTTTGTAATATTCGAACTATATATACTTTTAATATAATTGTATGGGCTGTTATTCGTTTAAGATTTGTATTGACTTTTAATAATTTTTAATATTTCGTCACTGCCTTGAATTTCATTATTTGAGCGTACCAATCTACAAACCAACAACACATGAACATATCAAAAATGTAAAAAACTAAATCCGGAACCAAACCGATTAAGGAATTCCTTAAAATTCAGCAAGTGTTTGTAAAAAGAACCTAGATCCACTACAACAAAACATGTGTTTTCCTCTTTTTTGTGTTCGTTGTGTATTTGCTTCATTCACTTCGGGTTAGGAGGATGATCTTTACCAAAACCCATCATGGCATGAGTCGCTAACATCAAGCCTCTTCGACCCATCTCCATAGCTCGACCAACTAACGGAAAGCTAACCGTTTCTCTGTTCCTCAGTGGCTTCTTGTCCCACCTTATTCACATGATTCATCAACATAATAAGGCAATGAACTCACACAACAAGCTTTAAGACAAGAATGTGATGCAGAGTATTATTATTACCAGTCTTCATGTCGGACAATCTTTCCATTTTCAACATAGAGTTTGATAAGAGAGATCATATCTATGTTTCTTCCCATGAGCTTGTAATGCTGTTTGTTGTCAATTAGTATCTGTTTTTTCCATAAGTTGTTTCTGTTACATTCTAGATTATGAAAGTAACACTAAGATCATGTTAATAACAAAGATTTCTAACCTCTTTCTTCCCAGGAGCTATTTGACTCTCTTGAATATGATATTCAACTATCTTTGATTCAGTAAACAGCTGTAAGGGAAAGTATAATGTCAGGTTCATGTAATATACTTTGTTTGATTCATCATTAAGTGGTGAGGGAACGAGACCTTAGCGAGTGAATAGAATGCTGATTTGATTTGCTTCACCCTGAGAAAAAATGGCAGATTTGCAGATACTGATAAGTCATAAACCTCTGAAATTGAAAGCAAGAACATAGTTGCAACATTACATACCCTTGAGCATGCGTTAAAGGGTCTTCAAATGTAGCATTTGGTGCATATATGTCGAAATCACTGGCTTTTGCACATGAACCATACCTAAAACAATGCCATTTCTTTCCATGAATGAAACTACAAACTCAAATTTATAGATACCATATGTGTCATTAGACAAAACAAACTACTAATCTGCCATTAATTCATTAAGAGACTTAGGATGCAAGTAAGCACTTAGTTTACACCAATTTCTCTCTTTTGCTACAAAATTCAATCGCATCGATGACAAACTAATGAAATCTCCAGAGGATAATTCAGGTTAGGCAGATAACCAAACTAAATCGAAAGAAATCGTAATAAACAAAAGATGGATTCCTAAAACAATCTGTAAAATTATGGGCTTCCAACTCAAAACTAATTGGTAATGAGTGAAGAGTCATTTATCTTATATATAGTACTCAAGTCTCATTCAAACTCCCGATGTGGGACACCCCTCGAGACAATGGCCCGTCTAGCCATTAGTCTCGACAATTCAATTTCGTGTTAGATTAATCGGGCATCTTTCGATGGGCCATATCGGTTCGGGTGGGGCAGATGTGTTCAGGCTCTGATACCATGTAGAATATGGGCTTTCAACTCAAAACCAATTGGTAATGAGTAGAGAAACCCTTATCTTAGTCTCATTCAAACCCCCGATGTGGGATATTCTCACACAATCATAAATCAAATCAAAACCAGAATTGAATCTAAAACGGTAAACCTAATGTTCCTTTAAAATTCCTTAAGAGAACAAATCAAGGGCTCACAAGTTGAGAATATGAGGCATGATTCTATCAGCAAATCGCTTCAATTCACAAGCTCCTTTGCCTTCGCATTCCCACACAGGATCCATCAACGTCGATTCAGTTTCATCTAATAGAAACCACAAAGAAATAAGAAATCATAAAATCACCAGAAAACGAAGAAGAAGAAGATGAAGATGAAGAGCCTTCATCGATGATTAGATCGTACAATAAAATAAACAAAAACTGAGATTCAGTTGTTAAATTAAACACAACCTGGATTCGGGTTATTGTGTTTCCCCATTGATGTTGAAGAGATTTTCCTGGAAAATTTTCGAAGAAGCGATCGAAAGATGAAAAAATGGAAGAGGAAAATTGAAGCGAGGGAATGTGAATTAGAGATGAAATTGGATTAGTGGTTAATTAGCTTCCACGTGGCACAATCATCACCATTCAAATGTGTATTTTCAAATACATTGCTTTCTCTCCAAGTTCTTCGGTTATGTTTTGATGAAACCTTAGTTTTTTTCTTTGTCAATATTGGGGTATAACAGGTCGGTCATTTAGCCAAGTTTCTATATAATGTAGATTGTGGGATTCGATCTCAATACATACAAGTGTGTGTCTTTGATGGATTTACCATTTGCTACTAGGCTAAATGCCAATTGTATGAAACCTTAATTTAAATTTTGCAATTTTTTTTTTAAATAAAAATAATTAGCTCAATTCATATGATTTCGTTTGTTGTTATTAAATTAATTGAAATTATTTTTTTATTTAGTCAAGTTATTAGATATATACTTTTAACTTTTTTAACTTTACAAAATCGCTTAAGTCAGTATAATGAAATATAAAGTTTTTTTTCTAATATTCTAGATGGTTCAAATTAAGATAATGTATTACTATTCTATATTCGCCTATAGTTGATTAAAAAAGAAAATTCATTTATTTTTGAAAGCTAGAAAAATCCAAAATTTTATTTATAATGTTGTAGTGAAAAAGGTTATATTTCAGATAATATAATTTATCTAAGTTTTTTTATTCTACCACTATACTACAATCGTATTGGTTTAAAATTTATTAAGGATTCAGCTGTGAATTGAGTATTATTGGGATGTATATATGAGTTTTTTTATTTTATTGTCAACTCAAATAATATTAAGTATTTCAAAATTTTACAACAATAAACTATTAGCTATCTTTTTTATATTATGGACGAAAACATCAACTTTATAATTTAATAAATCAGGAAAATTTATGAAGAGAGAAAGCAAAAAAAAAAAACAGAGATTAACCTCACAAAAATCTTTTGATAAGATTGAAGGCCAACCACTCGTTAGGTTGCATTAATATGAGTTGTAAGTTTGGGCATTTTGGGTTTTGGTTTGGATTTGATTCGAGGTTTTTGAGTCTAGTAACTTAAAACTTATTCGGGTATTTTTACTTTTCGGGTTCGTTCGGTCCATAAATAGATAGGGTTCAAGTTCGGATATGTATATATAAAGTTTTATAAAAATTAAAAAATAATAAAGAACTAATATAAATAAGTTTAAAAAAGCATAAATTTAGCAAAAGTATATCGGGTATCCATTTAATTCTTGATTTGGTTTCTGTTTGGATTTGAGTTTGTTTTTTCAAATACATAAATTTAGGATCCATTCGGATAGTTTTCGGGATTGGTTCAGGTTTGATTCCTCTTTTCCGAGATGATTTAGTTCTGATTTCAGATATCAAATTTTATGCTGAGAGTTAGTGAGTTGAATGTTCAATTTCTTTTTTTTATAAGAGTTGAATGTTCAACTTTCTAAAATGTGAAGCAAAGATGAGGAATAATTGGATTTCATATGTGACTTCTCTTTTCCCACCATTTCTTTTGTTTGAAGCAAAGATATTTATATATAAATATGTCACATGTATATATATATATATATATATATTTAGCTTGTTATTATGTGTATGAAATGTCTTTATCTTGACATTTCAATGCTAATCTGACTGACTATCTGTTATAATAATATATATTTTCATATCATGCTCTTATAAGCCAACCACAATTAAGCACCAAATCTCAACTTTGCGTAAACCAAACGAGTTTTCGATATCACATTACTTAAAAGTTTGAATCACAGCTGTTTTCTCTTGGTTATGTTTTAATCACAGCTGCTTTATTGGTCAAGTCTATTTATAAAGTTTAAACCATTGACTCAATATTGAAAAAGCCAATTATTTGGTTAACCAAATCTCTGGTTATTCAACATGCATACCAAAACTCTCTGTTCCTGATTTGGTAAGCAAAGTTCATTAGCCATAATTTCTTGACATTTCAACATATTGATGACATAAATTAATTACACTGAGCATATAAATATAAAATAGCAATTACAAATTCAATTCGTTTGTCTTATTGATTTTTTTTAACTAGATTGACAAGATCTAATTCATAACTCAAACATATTTTATTTCTAAAATATCCGATTATATGTAGTAGTGTATAGTCAAACTTTGAATGTTTAAATTATTTTGCTGGGCCATGTAACCACAAGAAAAATTCGACTTTTGTCTCTTCTTTTTGTTGTCGTCAATAATTAGATTGAAACTCATTCTCGATCCTTTTTCTTTCCCGTTCAAATTTTATTATTAGACCCAAACATAAAAACCGTAGTTTCCTATTCCCAATAAACCTAAGATTTTCGGTATAGGAACATAACGATATACTCATCCCAAAATGGACAGAGCTTTGTAGTTGGGTGAAATTCGAAATCCAAATGTTTGAACCATTAGCTAGAATACCAAATGTTTGCTTTTGACAATCTACATCGACGAAGTCTAATCTATAACTTAAAAATCCTTTTATAGTTTATCAATTGTAGTGAAGAATAATCGAATTTCTGATACCAGAGTATTAACCATCAAGATTGAGAACAATGCTCAACTTTTGTCTTATTGATTCTTTTCTTTTACAATAGATTATTCTCGAATTTTCCAGTTTACCAATAAATGTAGAATGCCAAAATCAGATGAAATATCATAATCAATGTGAGAAAAAACACAAAATCAAAACAAAAGTATTCATTTTTCTTTTATAAGGACTCAAAAAGTACGGATGGGTTTAGCAAAATCAAGAGTCTTGACCAAAAACGGGCCCAAATGAGTCGTCCGTACGCCTCCTTCTCCAGCCGAATTGGGGATTTCCAATTTTTGCCCTTTCAATTCTACACATTGCTTTCTTCTATTCTCCATTTGTATAAAGTTTCTTCATTTATTATTTATAACGCAGCAAGCGAATAAATTCTTCCACTTTTACTTTATCTCGCAACTTGGCAACGAGTGAAAGAAGAAGAAGACGATCGCTGATTCTCTTCGTCTACACTCGCATTGCTTCTCTGTCACTATCTTCACCGGAATTTGTTGTCTTTGAGGTAAAATTACAAACTTTCGAAGAGTTTTAATTCTTGGTCTGTTTAGTTGTTATGAATGAGTCTGTTTGATGTTTTTTGATTTCAGACTCTTTAGATGTTGAGGGATTTTGCTTCGTTTATTAAGGTCTCTGTTGTTGAGATTTCTGGGGTTGTTCACTTCAATGTCGTGTTCAAGAAAGGTTTAATCTTGGCTTTTGGTGACTGTTTCATTGATTTGATGATGTTTTTAGACCTAATGTTATTTGATTTGTTTTTCTTTTTGTCGTGTGGGGGTAAAACAACAATGGCTGTCGGATCTGTTGTTGTCTCACAAACCTTTTTATTAACTATATAAAGATTTTTTTCTGAGATTGAGGTTTTTGTTTGAGAAAAATCGAAGCTTTAAAAGCTGAACAATGGGCTTGACATTGCTTAGAGATGTAGAGATTCTTTAAGTTGATGGTTAATGAAGCAGCTTGTTTACTATTTATCTGACTTTTTGATTTTTTGGATTTCTTAGGAAAATCTGTGAGCAAATTTTATAGTTTTGATCATGTCAAGGCCTGCTCAGCTTCCTCCTCGTTGTCCAATTCCAAAGAAACTGTCTTTGAATCCGGTTGCAGATACATATTACTCTTCTTCCTCACCCACTGAATCACACATTGGCCAATACAAGTTTTCCACTCAAGATTCCAAGCTTGAGGATCAACCAGCTTGGCTTGATGAGTTGCTCGGTGAGAATACAGGCGGGAAGCTCACTACTGAAGGAGGTCCTTTACGCCGCTCAGCTAGTGACTCAGTTGTGCTTTTGGGAGACATCTCAGTTAACTTTTCTGGTTTTAATCAAAGTGAAGATGAAGAAAGTTTGAGTTCTGAACCTTGTGGAGAGTTGGAGGCAGCTTGTGTATATGGTCCCAACTCACCAAGAGCAAAGAACAACTCAAGCTTCTCTAACAACCCTATTGCTTCGGCCTTTTCGGATTATGGTTCTCAGAAATCACCTCAGAACTTGGATGATACGGTGAAAGGGTTTAACTGTTCCCCTCTGGCTGAGAATCCGTGTGGTTCAGTGAGCTTACCAAATGCAAAAAGGTGCGAGAACATTAAGCTTCTTACGACAATATTTTCTAGCATCGTTAATGTATTGTAGAGAAATTGTGTGTCCACAAAGTGCTCTTAGAATGTCCAGTTTGGTGCTTGTACATCATCTTGTTGTGTCATATGTTGATCCGTTCTTGAATTCTCTATTCTAGGAACCCGGGACAGCGTTCAAGAGTTCGTAAGCTCCAGTACATTGCTGAACTTGAAAGGACGGTAGCCATGTTGCAGGTAAAGAGTTTGTGCTCTTTCTTAAATCGCAATCGGGGTCTGACCTCCATTGTATTGGTTGTTTTGTCTATGGATCATACAGATGCATACTTGCATGTACAAAATAAAATGCTGTATTTTAGTTCTGTGTGGTTGGATGATCTAGTTATTGGTGTTATAACATAGATGCACATCATACTAATACCTAGCACATTTTTTAGTAGTAACCAATAGCAATCTTGTTTTGCAGACGGTTGAAGCAGATTTATCTGTGAGAGTGGCTTCACTTCTGCAGACACGCGCAACGCTGTCCTTCGAGAATAGCCAGTTGAAGCAGCAGATGGCGATACTAAAACAGGACAAGCTCATAAGAGAAGGTACATAAATAGAATATTACAAAGCATTAAAGGACTCTGAATCACAAATTGAACCCAATGCACTGATTTGTGTACCAAAATACTCTCTGTAGGAGAATATCAGTTACTGAAGAAGGAAGCTCAAAGCTTGAAATCTAGATTGGGATACGTAGGGAACAATAACAACAATAACAGGCTGGTCAGGTCATATTCTGCTGGTTCAAGTGTAGCTCCAAGGACAGCTTCGAGCCATATGGACTGGAACCTGCTAGCTCTGACCAAACTTAATCTCAAGTAAAGACAAAACCTTCCCCTTCACAAGAATAAGTAGCTTAAGGACTTCAGGAGTCATAACAGTTCTGTGTGAGAAAATGACAATTCCACGTTCGAGTTGTATAAATATGATTTAGAGTAAAAAAGTCTCCCACTTTCTGTGTCGAAAGCAGGAGACATAGTCTGTTTTAGAATGTTCTGATTTAGGGATTCAAGTGGAGATATGTTAACGGTTCTGATGTTGTAGCTCATTGTGGTTACTTCTGAACGAGTATGCTACTTTTTTGATTGCTGTTCAAAAAGCTATTAGTGTGATGTGAAAATGTTTGGATTCTAAGATTTCCTTATACAAAAATTTCCAATACAGACCAAATCAAGGATCCAAGGTTGCTGAAACTGCTATGCACAGAACGTATTGTCATAAGGACTTAAAAGCTTAGTAGCAATCACATGAATTTTTATGAACAGAGAAGCGCCAAAACAGAATTTATCCCCGAAGTGAAGCATGTGGTACTGCCGGTAATCCCCATTCATCCTCAGCCTGTTCATTACCATAACATCATAAATCTTTGATCAGCCATTCATAGAATCTTTCTGACATTTGACATAATATGTACACAGTACAATATTAGGTAGATATAACTGAGCACAAACTATAAGAGGAAACTCACCTGATTTCTTCCAGGTGGAACACGTCCAGGTGGAGCCGCTGCATTCCCTGTTGGTGCTGCGGGTAAGTTGAGTTCGTCATCAAGATCCGATTCCTTATCAGGTTGGAGATAGGAAGGTACTCCATCTGCTTCGGTCTCGTTTCCCATGTCAGCTTCAAGAGCGTCAAGCTCTGAATTCACAAACCATATAAACGTGTAAGAGGAAACATATGGCATTGTTTCAAGCAGCAGAAAGTGAAATTCTAAAACCGACAGAGAGTACTCCAGAACACGCAGAAAGAACTTACCGCCCATGAGGTCATCTTCGTCAATGTCGTCAGGAACATTATAGCTCCTACCCAGTGTCTCTTGAATTTCGGAACTCACATCCATTAAGTCCATCATCTCATCTTGCAAATTCTGTGTTAGACGATAAATTATTCATAAACAAAACAGTACCTAGCAAGCAAATACAAGAGAGCTTGAATAAGAACTAAGACAGTCTGACTTACATCTATATCTTGAATCTTCACAGTTTTCATCATTCCTTTCAACTCCTTATTAGCAGACTTTAGCGCTGTCATCTGCAAATAAGCCACAGTTTAAGAACTTTTAGCGTATCCAAGTTTTATCGTACGCCATTGACCCAAGTTTCAACGCCTACTACATTCATGTACATTAAGCTACACATCAAATTTTGTCCCACTGTGATTTCTTTTTAGGAAGGTAACAAAGAAACTTATGGATGCATACAGTTTGTTGAGCATCTTTTAGGCCTTCAGCAGCAAATGAAACTTGATCAAGGTTAAAAGTCTGATTGTAGAGCATGTCACGTTGGCCTTCATACCTAAGCAAAAATGGTAACAGTAGTTGGTATTAAAGCCATAATCATATCCATTAAGAGACCGGGACTTCACACATAAGATGATAAACAACAAAAGCAGAGACATTCTCACATCTTCTTTTGCTTCAAAACTCTCATAGCCCGAGATTTGATAGCTTCTTGAGCTGGACCAGGTCTTGTCCTTTTAATCTGTTCTTTATATTTGCAGAGTTCAGCATCAAGCCTCTTAACCTTATCTTCCACTGATTCTCCTCTTTTATTGATCTAAAAACATCAAAATTGAAATCAGAATCAAGTCGAGAACTTTACAGAGTCAAACCCCCTTCCCATCTAATAGTATCATCCATGAATTCAGCTAAATCACTTAATTAACAAAGCTCAAAGATGGCACATGATAAAACCCAGAAATCAAATACTATCGAAGAACCCAAAACCCTATAATAATCCCTGATTCTTAACGAGAAGAAGAGATTGGAAAGATGTAAAAACCCGATCAGATGCATCCTGAATTGAAGGTGGAGGCTCTTTGTTATTCTTCGCACCAAATATTCTCTTCATCTTCTCTTACGACTAGTCCTTCAACAATAAATCTTCCCAAAATTCAGACAATACTGAATACTTCTCCCAAAACAAAGACGAGCTCGAAACTTGATGTTGGACAAGTTTTGCCTTTCGTCGAATCCATCCGTGTATTTTTTTCCTCAAGTCTTCTCTCTCTTTTATTTATTAATTTAATTTAATCTCTTTTGGTTTGGTTTTTTCTCCACCTTGGTTTGGTCTGGTTTGGCTTGTCTACAACACACATAACATTTGCTTCTGAGAGTAGCTCATACAAATCAGAACTAAAACCAAACCAAAACGAACCAAAAATAAGTATTACAAATAATTTTTCGGTTCTCATATTTTGGTATTTTTGATTTTTGATTGGACTCTGTATATATCGAGAACCAAATAGGAATCAAAACATATTTGTACTAAATAATTATATTTAACTTTTATTCAGTCATTTGGTTACTTCTGGTTACTATTTTCGACTTTTTGTTATATTTGGTTACCGGTTACAAGTAACCGTTTAAAACTAAATTGATTGTGAACCGAATTTTACTCAGTATCTATGCGGTTATTGTATTTTTAAAATCGAAAGAACTGATTGCCATGATGAGTTGATTGAGTGCTCTTTCCCTCAATCCTAATACTCGGAATTGATTCCTAGAACGCTATAATAGAAACAAAATAACCCCATATGGGATTCGAATGGGACCAGTTACAAAAAAAAACGAAAAAACTGACCCAAACCGAAAAAAAAAACTGAGTGTCCAAGACTACCCGAGAAGGTAAAGCAAGTAGTGTGTATTTCTATATTTCTTATAAATGAGGTGTGTAAACACCAATCCATAGTGAGGTGTGTAAACAGCAATCCATATATTTGTTATAAATGAGGTATGTAAACAGCAATTCTGAGAAGTGATGAGAGACTAATTACTGATTAGATTAAATAATCACAACTATGGTAAACTTCCTCAATACATTATTTGTAGAAAGAGAAGAAAAAGAGTCTTATCTCCAAACAGGTTACTATGAACATCAACTTAGCCAGAAGAGAACAGAAAAAAAAAGGGTTGGTTATGAAGTTATAAACATCAAAATTCACACAAAAGGAGACTCCTTTTCTCTCTATACACTTATATTAAGCTTCAACTCCCAAAAGCTCGGCCATTTCACAACCAAACCCACCACTATTGCTGAATTGGCTTGCCAATGCCCAAGCTACATTCACAGACACACTTTCTTCGGTTGCAGAGGATTCATGCAGATTGGGTTGAGGAAGATGAAGCTGTTTGGTGTAGTGAAGCTCGATTTGAAGACGGTGATGCAGAGATGACACTAGTCCTTTCTTCATATCAGCTTTGACTTGCTGTATTGGAATAGCAGCAAGAAAGCTCTTTATGTACTCTCTACATGAGTCTTTACCTCTACTCACTACTACCTCTTGTTGTTCTTCTGATTCTTTCGATATTTCGGGTTGCTCAGACTTGTTCTTACCAGTTGTTTTCTGGTTTCCTACGTCGGCTTTGTTGTCTTTAACGGATGGTAATCTCTGTATCTCTGCGTCTTTGTCAAACTTCAAAACATAAGCTTGGTTGCAACCCTCATAGAGCCTCTCTCCGAGCGTGTCTATGATGTAATAAGCATCATGGTCCACAAGGAGAACGAAGAAATGATCATTCCAGCTTACAATGTAGATCACTGGTTCGCTTGCTGACTCTTCTGGTTCTTGTTTCATGATCTCTTCCCATATACTGTCAAAAGACATAACATCTTTGAGAAAATCTAGATTTGCGTCTTCTTTTCCTTCTTCCTCCTCTGATTTCTCTGGATGGAAAAACCCAATGAACGATTTCTCAGGGACTACACATATTGGTCTGATCTTTGCCTGGAGAACCGTCTCAAGATCAAAATGTTTGTCTGGAAACCTTTCCCTGTACCCCTCGTTTTCGCACAGGTTTCTCCACTCACATGATCCTTCTCTGATAAGGCTGTCAAACTCTGACCTTGTTGGGATTATGTTGCTATTGGATCCTAACCAATGTGCCATCACTGCAACTAAGGCTGTGCAGGCGCTTTCTCCAGCAGCTCTCTCGCTTCTCTGATCGATTGATGCAAGAAACACTCGAGTTGTGAGTTTCATCAGCCCATCACGGCTTATAATTTCTTTGGTTTCCCAGCTACCAACAATGAAATCATCATCTCCAAACTGGGATAATGGTTTCACTATTAAACCATCAGACCTATGCAACTGCAAGAGAATCAAGCAAGAGTTAAGAATCATTACATTATAAAAACTGAAAACTATAAACAATGTAGTCAATGTATATATACCTCGGAGTTAGACTCATCGGAGGAACTTAGTTGTCTGCGGTCAAAATCGATATCATCACCACCTTCTTCAAGACAATCCTTCTTAAGAAGAGGTTCACCTTTCTGTTTAAAAGATCTAAAACTGAGCTTTCTCTTCTTCCAAGATAACATTCTCTTCTTATACATTTGTCCATTCGCCTGCTCCAAGTTTACTACATCATTTGAAACCTCATTACCGCAATGCCCGGTCTCTGCTAATGGACTGCGGTTGCTGTAATATATCAAATCCTCGTCTTCCGGGTTTGTGTTAGCATGAAATGAGCCTCTAGCCCAGTTAGCATATCGAAGTGTTTTGTAATTAACCGGATCAGCTACACCGCTTTCATTCTCTTTGTTCTCTTCTGATTCATCTGCATCATCAACTTCATCAAGAGAATCTGTATCAAAAGGATCAGTAGACTCAGAATCAAGATTTCTCTCTGGACTTTTGCCATCACTTCCACTTCCACTACTCCCATCTTTCCCATCCTCCTCTTCTGATGCCTGGGGAATAGACATGCAATGGTTGAACGTTTTCATCTTTCTCAGACCTACTTTTACAACAGACTCAGTTTTCTCAGCCTCTGCAGAAACCTCTGCAGAAAGAGGAGACCATAGAACAGGAAGAGCAGATCTCTGTCTTTCAGGCAATGATTCTTTAGGAGAAAACTGAAGTGATATCTGCAATATAAAGTTAACACTTGCTGTTAGAGAAATGAAACAGCTGGAAAATTCAGATAACTATCTAATAAGGAGATCACTAACGCACATGAAGACATGGACTTCGCACAGATGATGATGAAGAAGAGCCACATATCTTTAGAGGCACTTTGACTTGAACATCATCTTCTTTCATCAGTGAAAAGAATTCTGCAATGTTCAGTGATGCTTTTCCTAAGCAACGAAGTTTCTCCTTAGATCCTTGATTCAGTCCCTACAAAACAAGGGATTAAAAAAAACCGATATTCAGTTTAGTGTACATAACAAAGCCAAAGAACAAAACCCAATCCTCATGTCAAAATCAAAATCTCCAGAACAAAATCAAAATCCCCAATTTTACAATGAGGCTTAAATTACAGAGTGTCTGCACATGAATAAGTCCAAGGTTCAATTTTTATGAAGACCCTGATCAATTCATAAGTAAAAAACAATCTTAGTCAGTGAATTGAAGGATAAGAGAAGAGAGAGACTAACATTGAAGACGGTGAAAGATACAAGCCATGGAAGAAATTCTCCTTCTTTATAAACAGAGAATTCACAAACTCTATTGAACTCTTCGTTCCATTCCACAACACCATCACCACGAAATCCACCTTCTTCAGTAAAATTCCTTACAACAGAACGTTTAAGAGAAACTGATTTAGGTCCTTTCCATTTGATCTCAACAACTGGTCTTTTCCTCTTAGTACTCCCTCGTTGATCATTCTCAACATCTCCAGGAAAATCCAATAAACCATCCATCTTGTGAATAACAACAATCACATCAAATTTCACTGCAAAAAGTGGAGGCCATGGAGGCCACCGCATGATCTGCTTCATGTTAACAACCATGGCTAAGGGCTAAAGATTGAATCACATAAAAAAAGGGTTTTTAAAGTGAAGAATCAGATATCAACAAAAGGGCATGAAGGATTTGGTGAAAACGGTGTGATTCAGAAGCAAAAAATTTGAAAAATTGAAGAAAGAGAGAGGAGAGAAGAATAAGAGAGTAAAGGAAAGGTATCTCTGTGTTTGGTTCTTTAGAGTCAACCCTTATAGAGAGAGAAGGACGGCAATATAAAATTCATTTAATAATTAAATAATACAATTTAAAAATTGATTTATGATATAAGTTTGACATTAAAAAATTTAATTATTTAGTCTAATTTATTAAATAAAATTCGGAGAAGATGAGTCAGAGGATATATAGCATACGTTTGAGCTGCAAAAAGTCTTCTTCGTTAAAATATATTAACATTTATAATTTTTTTTATAATAGTAAAATTTACAAGTAGTTTATTTTCTACATGTAAAATTTACAAGAAAATAGTTATAAACTATCGTTTAAAAAAAATTAATTAGACAAAATCTGACTTATAATCAAATCTTCTCAAATTTTTAACAATATCACATAAAATAAATTTGATTTTGCAATTTCAAATTTGAGCAGAAAGATAATAACCACATCATCTCTGATTATTAGATTTTTTTATATCGATTTATAATTAAAACAGTCGGTCCCAATACAACTGGTTAATTTTCAAATCGGATATAAATCATTCGGAATATTAGGATGGTCGATTTTAAAATGCAAGGTCGATTTTCAAGTCGGACGCAAATCCTTATTTCGAAGATTTAATCAAATTTATATTTAACCTAATTTAAGATTAGCTAGCATCCAATTGTTATATATATATACCTCGGCAAGCAAAATTTAAGATTATAGATATCACGATGAAGAAGATTTAAATGGATATTATCATTTGTGTAAAATTGGATTTAAATGGCTGAACCATCCGTGTTTATTTGGTTATTAGATTCATGTTGATATGTTGTATTTATTTTCGAAAAAATGTTTTAGTGACCCAAAATTCAAACCGAAATAAATCTGAATTAGAAGAATCTAATCTGAATCAAACTCGAAAAAAATACTTCATAAATCTTAAACCTATATATTTTAAAAAAGGCTGAACCCAAACCCGATATAGGACCAATCAAATATCAAATTTTAGAGATTTTCTATTAAATCTTTTAAAATTTTGAATTTTTTTATAAAAATATTCGGACCCGAACTTGATCTATATCGTACCAAACTATATTCAAAAAATAAAATATCCGAATTTGTCTTAAACCAAAATAGCCAAAATACCAAACTAGATGAACCGAATCTGATAAAATACCAGAATCTAATCCAATCTCAAATCAGAATCGAATCAATAATCAAAATATTTTTTTAATTAAATTTTGTTTTTCTTAAAGAATTTTTCTGTTAAGTTTGATTTTTTACATAAAAATTTGTAACAAAACCACCTTATCCTATTTATAAGGGGTTGTTATGAACTTAGATTAATTTTATCATATTGTTTATAACACGTTCAAAGTGAAAGTGTTTCCCGCTTTAATATATAAGGTTAGGATTATACCTACGCTATAGCGTGTGATTTGATTAATTTTTCTATTGTGTTAATTTTAGTTTTTAGACCCGTGTTGATATTTTGAATATTATTTTTATATGTTGTTTTAAAGGTCAAAAATACAAACTAAAATCGACCCGAATTAAAGGAACCAGACCCGACAAAATATTCCAATGAGTTCTAGATCTATGTATTTAAAAATCCTAACCAAATTTGAACCAGAACCAAATCAATAATCAAATTTTAGCTTTTATAGAGTATTTCTATTAGATATTTTTTAATTTTGAATTTTTATATAAAAATATTTGAATCCAAACTTGATTTATATCAAACCGAACTCTTGTCCAAAAACTAAAAGTAGCTGAATAAGTTTTAAATCAAAAAAACAAAAATATCGAATTAAAAGAACCAAACTCGACAAAATACCATAAGAAGTCATAAATATATATACCTGGAAAACCGAATCTAAACTTAAACTAGAACAAAATCAATAATCGAATTTGTATCCGATATATTTTATTAAATTTTAGCTTTTAAAAGTTTTTTTATTAGATATTTATTAATTTTAAATATTTATATAAAAGTTTATAATCAACCCATTTTAATCCTATTTTTAAGGGGTGTCACAAAGCATATATTAATTTTATCTTATAATTTATAATATGGTCAAAATGAAATTGTATCCCACTATAATATATAAAATTTCAAAAAAGTATATATACTTTTGTCTGTGTGTAAGCTGTGACTGGATTTTCTAATAAGTATTTTTCCACAATGTTCTTTAAATTGTAGCCAGTAACATGATTCATATATCTATGTATGATAGACTCTATCTAGAGACTCTTTAAATCTTGATCACATCTCACAACTATGACTTTTAATTAATATGCATCTCCCACCAATTATTCTTCTAATTATTTCGACCTATCTTATCTGTCTTATCAATTTGTTCTTGTTTAATCATAATCACCAGTTTCATATATCATTTAAATTTAGCAGAAGGATTCAAACCTAATTATACATGATTAACCAAAAAATGTATTTTTATAGTTAATCTATACTTTGGTCCAATCCATGTGAAATCCCAAATTTTAAATGTTTTTTTTGCCTAACTTAAAATTTTTATATATTAAAGCGGGAGACATTTTCATTTTGACTGTGTTATAAATTTTATGATAAAATTAATCTAAGGTTCATAACAATCTTTAAAAATAGGTCTATTACAAATTTTTATACAAAAATCAAAACTAAAAATTTAGTAGAAAAAATTCTAAAAAATTAAAATTTAATAAAAATATATCGATTTTTTATTTTGTTCTGGTCCGAGTTTAGATCTGATTTTCTGGATACATAGATTTATGATACATTCTTATATTTTATCAAGTTCTGTGTATCTAATTCGGTATTTTTATTATTTTAGTTAAAAACTTATGGTTGATTTTAGGTTAGATACCACCTTTAAAATTTATGTAATCTATCGCTATTTCTACTTCCATGATATAGAGCGATATAAGATAATACAACATCACCACAAAAGATTTTCAATGTTTACTAGAGATAATATTCTTATGTGTTTATAGTGTAATAAAAAGAGTTAGGTATGTCCTAATTCCATAAAATTTTAGTTCCTAACTCCTAACTATACATATGTCATTGCCTTTAATTTAATAGTCCCTAACACTAACTCATGCTCTCATAATCCTTTTTGCTCTTACTTGTTCTGTAATGAAAAATAAAATTATAGTATTAAGAATAAACACAATACTTTAAACAAGAACCAACATATATGCTGTAAAACAATAAGATCCATACAAAAATAAAACTTTATAATAGAGGTAATGATGATCACGTTTCGTGGACCAAAATTGGAAATGTAAAAGGGATAAAGATAAAGCTTTGAAATAGACAATTAAAACCAAATTAACAAAAATTAAGAAGTCATACTTCAAAAAAGTGCACTTTTTTTTTAATTGATGTCAACACATACGCACGCTTTGAATCTTATATTATTGGATCAAATATAAGTTGATTTTGAGACCCACTTCTATTTTCCACCAAAGAAAACAAAGTATGTTAGGTATACATAAAAATAAATTAATTGGAATTCGGTTTCGATTATTTCTACTTACTAAACACACGCACTCCGCCTAAGACAAATGGTCCAATGGTTATAGTCATTTTACGAATCTTCAAAACATCAGAAATTAAACCCCTACTACTGCTGATAAAAAAAACACACATTTATTGCCGAATTGCTTTCCTTCTGATAGTTAGATGATCCAGCTAATGATTTGACACCAGAATTATAACTTTAAAAGAAATTTTGGGATGGTTTTTAGACTATGGATCGAGCCTTATCGATCCAACATTGACAAAAAAAACGCACTTGTTGACGAAAGAAAAAAGACACACTTTACATATGACACACACTTTACATAAGAAAAAAGACACACACTCAAAGTCGCATATTTGAGTGAGCGACTTTTATTGCCTACCAAACTTGACTAATGGATTGGCCAGTTGTAGTCTAATGGTAAAAAAAAAACATGACTTTACATATGTTAAAGACTCTATGCAGATTCAATTGCAAATGTTGGAAGGCTATTATATATGGTCAACAAGTTCACAGTACAACAAGTCGCAAGACAAAACTCATTCAAAAGATTTTTAAAGAATCCAAAGAGAAACTTGACTGTGCATTTTTGTCTTTAGTACTGTAATTATAATTGACTGAAACTAGTGTTTAAGAGCAATGCTAAAGCTTTTCTCTAGACCCAATTTTACAGGACCTCCTGTGATGCTACCTTTTTGCATCATCGCCACAAACTCGTTATAGTCTATTCTCCCATCCTGCAAACAAAAATCCAACATTCAACCAAAATACTCTAAAGGAAGTCCATGAGTTGTTTAAAATCATTCCAAATCTGATCATTGTTGAGAAGCATTGAAGTCATATGAAAGTTAAGATGAGATGATAAGAGGTGTGAAGGAGCTTACATTGTCTTGATCAACATCATGCATCATTTCTTCTATGCGAACATCTTCAACACCAAACTCTTCACAAGCTTGTTGAAGCTCGTCCGGGGTGATATAGCCGCTCCCATCTTTGTCAAAGTATGTAAAGGCTGCAAACAAATGGTCCTCTTTCTCTATTTTGTTTAGATGCAATGTTGCAGCTATGAACTCTTTGTAATCTATTGTTCCACTGTTGTCCACATCAGCCTAAATTATATTCACATGAAAGAGGTACCACATTAACTGCAACTTCTACCAAAAACACAGAACTTTATAACCAGAACTACCAGATTAATATTGGACTATAACAAGCCAGTTCATGATCATAGTTAAGGAAAAAATGGACTTTCATACTCTGATAACAAACAAGCAAGGGGTTCAACACTTACAGCTTGCATTAAGTCGAGGATTTCGGACTCTTTTAGATTGGCCCCAACTCGTTTTAATCCTGCTTTCAGTTCTTCGAAAGTTATCTGACCACTCTTGTCAGCATCTATCATATTAAACATTTCTTTCAAGCCAGCTATTTCTTCTTCAGATAAACTCTCAGCAATGACCTGCAAGAAGGTATAAAGAGAGAATCTTAATCTGCATCTTCTTTATCTTTTGACATAACAAAGAGAGAGGGTAACATGTAACTGTCTTATGTTTATGACAGGAACTGTTCTCATATTGTTAAAAACAAAATTTAGAACATTGATAAGCTGCTTACTCTAAGAGCCATTTTCTTGAGCTTGTTCATTGCAGAAAATTGCTTCATACGGCTCAGAACAGCAGAATCTAAAGGCTTGTCTGGAGCCACACCATCGACTTGTACCCATGGATGACCTGAGAATAAAGACACAACTTTATAAGAAGGTGGCACAAATGCAGTGTACATGACAACCTATTTGGATACGTCACTACAAAAAATGGCCAACAGACTCTCACTCTATTCCTGCAGTGAAATCTATGCATAACAAACCTAACATATAGAGGATCACAATGCTCTAGTTGGAAGAGGAAGATTTAAGATCAAAACAACTTACATAATACTTGGTGGGCGGTTAACCTCTTCTTAGGATCACGGACAAGCATTTTCCTCACTAAGTCTTTTGCACTTTCTGATATGCTCGGCCAGGGATCTGATGAAAAGTCAAGATCACCATGGAGGACCTGTTCGAAAATGCCTTGTTCGGATTCTGAATGTTCAAAGAAACAAAAGAAGATGATTTTGTTCAGAGACTATTTAGAACAAGTGACAGGTCTCTTATCTATATACATACACTTCTTACCAGCCCAGAATGGAGGAACTCCACTTAATAAAATGTACACAATAACTCCAGCACTCCAGACATCAGCTTCAGGACCATAACGTTTTCGAAGAACTTCTGGAGCAACATAATATGGACTACCAACAACATCTGTAAATATATCGTCTGCAAAGAGGACGGAAGCTAATTCAAAAATCATTGATCAACAAGAATCATTCCATTCAAGTTAAAGACCAAATCTGCAAATGCAAACCTGGTTTAAAGAACATGGAGAGTCCAAAATCAATAGTCTTCAAGAGGGAATCTTCATGTTTACTAACGAACAGGAAATTCTCAGGCTTTAGGTCTCGATGCATAACACCAAGAGAATGGCAAGCTTCTACAACACCAACTATGGTTCTAGTGAGCTCAGCTGCTTTCCTCTCTGTGTAGTGACCACGTTGAATTATCCTGTCAAAAAGCTCTCCACCTGCACAACACTCCATTACAAGGTGCACCGCTACAACATCCTCATAAGCTCCTTTAATTGATATGACATTTGGGTGGCCAGCCAAGTGATGCATTATCTGAATTTCCCTTCTCACATCTTCCACATCTTCATCAGTCAACAACTTCCTCTTAGCAATAGACTTGCACGCAAATTCCTTCCCTGTAGTCTTCTCCACACATAAAAAAGTCGTTCCAAATTGCCCTTGTCCGAGTTTTCTTCCCAAAGAATAAAATTGCTTAAAATTTTCAGTCTTCCTCTGCAACACAGACTCAGTCCTAAGCCCTGCACTGGACACTCTCTTTATGTGTTTAGGCTTCTTAGGTTTAGCTGGAGGATCAGGTATTGTCTCTGGTTTGGTCTCTGACTTGATCTCTGGCTTGGTCTCTGACTTGGTCTCTGGCTTGGACTCTAATTTAGTCTCCTCTTTTGCTTCCGGCTTGCTTTCAGGTTGAATCTCTATGTCCTTGGTCTCAATTTTAGTCTCTGGCTTAGGCATTGTCACCTGTTCAGGAGGTTTATTCTGGACTTGATCAGGTAATGGAGATCGAAGCTCTCCTGAAACAGCAGCTTCACTTGCAATATCTCCATTACTCACGGAAGCAGAATCATCTCCATCTCTTGGCCGCCACATTGCAGCGGAAACAGATTGCAAAAACCCACCATTTCTGCTTGGTCCAACACAAGTATTACCCATCCAAATACCCCCAAACTCGTCTTAATCTCTTTATCAAGATCCGACCACAACACCTTCAAAACAATCTAATCGCATTCCTAATATCATAAAAGTCAAATCCTTTCTACTCTTCAAACATCATCAAAACTCAGACTTACCAATCTCTTCGCAGCTGAACTAGTAAGCCCTACTAGTTTGGGAAATAAATTGGGTTGGATGGGAAGATATAGAGAGCGTTTAATAGCATTACAGTTGCATATACCGTGGGGACATTGTCAATTTAATGAGAGAGTCAAGGACTCAAGTTGTTGTAGAGAAGAAGACGATGAAGAAGAAGACTGAATCAGTTTGAAAAACACGTTTTTGAGTATTGATTATCTATCGCCGCCGAGTTTTGCGCTACGATTTGTCTTAATAAAAAGTTTATCTTTTGCAAGTCTTCTCCTTTCTTGGCAACTTCTAACATCGCAGCCTCTCAAGTCTCAAGCATCGAATTAAAAACTCTTTTTTATTAAGGTTGATACCATAAAATCATTTTCCTTTTCTCGATTTTAAATATTTTTATTTAAAAATTGGACCATTATCTTTTGTTTTTGACAGATAAAACCTGCAACTATGTGAACAGAGAGACAACAAATCACATGACTTAAGACATTCTTGTCTTTGTCCTTATGGTTTAGTACCCTAATTACTCCAACTAGACTAGTTTAGCCGTAAATTTGGGGTTCTGAATATTAATTAACAATATTAGTTTATTCTTCCAAAACTTATTTTCCTACATAAGTTATGTGAGATAAACATGAGATAGAACACTATCATGTATATGAGTACTGATTTAATGTGATCAAGTAAGTGATTTGGTTATCATCAGAAATTCAGAACAGTCTCTGATTCTGAAGAAGATCAAGGCAACTTCTAACCAAACTCTTATCTGCAATTTTCAGTACATTTGATAAATAAAAACTATTGACTTTGCAAACAAAAGTTCGGTTACTGATACCCTCACCTCTGCACTTATCTCCGATTCAACAATCACAGTTTTCAAATCCTTAACTTCGAGGAAATGCCACTAATCATCATGGAGAAGAAAAAGGAAAGCTTTTGAATGGTGGGGGATACACAGAGCGGTGACAGGAGTAGCTCGGAGATTGCAGGAGATAGTAACATGCGTCAAAGGTGCGTTAAAAGTAAGTTCAATACTTTTCAAGTTACCGTTTTTCAATAAAGTAATGATAAAATAAATGGAAATATCTCTGAGAGACGAAACGACGACGCTTTATTCGTCGTTTTGCAGTGTCCTCTGGTCAGATGCTTTAAGCAAAAAACGTGAGCCAACCCCACGTTCCAAGAAAACAACTGCATCAATCCTCTCAATCTGCTTAAAGGCGTTTATTAACTACTCTTTCTTTCTTCCTTTTTTAATC
Organism: Lepidium aucheri; assembly: GCA_900406435.1. Taxonomy (NCBI): domain Eukaryota; kingdom Viridiplantae; phylum Streptophyta; class Magnoliopsida; order Brassicales; family Brassicaceae; genus Lepidium; species Lepidium aucheri. Next base: position 36,479 of record OVBA01000539.1, on the reverse strand, counting down.
TCATTTTAGTTTCCTAATAAAATCTCGGTGAAGTAGCAGATAGTTTCTGGTGTTACTGTGTGTCTAACTCACTGTAAGTTCTTCTTTCTTCCTCCATTCTAGTGTAGGATCTTGCGTTTCACTTCTCCAATGAGAAATGAGAATGAGAAAAGTCGTGGGTTTGCTTATCTTTGTTGAATTTTGAACAGTAAATCTCAAAAAGTTTTTTGTTTTCTTCTTCTTTTGCTTTTTTCCCCTCCATTTTCACTGATGAAAAAGGTTGCTTTTTTCTTTGTTTCTTGTTTGCTGCTGATAAGCACAAGGTATCAGAAATTTGGGTGTAATTAAAGGAGATATTTTAGGTGAGAAGTGAGAACTCTTTCTTATCTTTAAGTTTCTGTCTTTTGTTTTTTTTTGTTTTCTTTGTAGTATTGGTCCTGTTTCGAAGATGGGCAGAGTTCCAGTAAGTATCGTAGGGATTCTTTTATGGATGTGTGTATACATTTGTAATGGGGATGGAGAGTATGTGTTGTACAAGGACCCGAAACAGAAGGTGTCAGATCGAGTTGAGGATTTATGGGGTAGAATGACTTTGGAAGAGAAGATTGGTCAGATGGTGCAAGTCGATAGAAGTGTTGCCACTGTCAACATAATGAGAGATTACTTCATCGGTAGGCATAAAGAATGCAATCTGTTTTTTGGAATTTACTGAAATCTGATCACTTTGTTGGCTAATTCAGTTGGTTTATTAATTCTTTTGCTCTTCTCTTCAATACTTCACTTGTTTGTGTATAGAACTGCAGGCGATTTCCATTTTTTTGATATGTATACTTTATGGTTACAACATGGAGTAATTTATACTTACACCACTCTTTGGTTATCTAATGTCCCTTTTATGCTTACACCACTCTTTGGTTATCTAATGTCCCTTTCTTTGGGCATCTTGGATGGTTTCCTTACAACATTGGTCGGTATAACTGTCCTTATTTAGAGTTTATAGGTGAACTGAGGGTTTCATTCAATTTCTGTCTTCATGTGAGTTTAGTCTCTCATCTTCTTGTTACTGAAGAACGAAATAAGCTTCCTAGTTTTGAGTGTCTGCATTTGTAAAAATTGGAAATAGAAAATGATTTTTCTGTTCTGTACAGGCAGTGTATTGAGTGGTGGTGGGAGTGCTCCACTCCCTGAGGCTACTGCTCAGAGTTGGGTTGATATGATAAATGAGTATCAGAAGGGAGCTCTAATGAGTCGTTTGAGCATTCCTATGATATATGGCATTGATGCCGTTCATGGGCATAACAATGTCTATAACGCTACTATCTTCCCTCACAATGTTGGTCTTGGAGCCACCAGGCAAGTATTAGTTAAAGCGTTTATTTGAGTCTGCAGGTTTCGCGTTTCCGTTTCTTAGAATGCTGTCTTTATGTCTTCTGCTGAGCACTTCACAGTCCAGTCAATCTGCTGATCGACTTGAGTTTCACAGGGATCCAGATCTTGCAAAAAGGATTGGAGCAGCAACTGCAGTCGAAGTCAGAGCCACTGGAATTCCATACACGTTTGCTCCTTGCATTGCAGTAAACTTTCTGTATTCTGGATGCTACAATTTCTAACCGTCTGCCAAACTTCTATAAATCTGGCACTTCTCATACCTATGGTACATCAGACATTTGCTAATGTCGTTTCTCTCTCTGGTTGTAGGTTTGTAGAGATCCCAGATGGGGTAGGTGTTACGAGAGCTACAGCGAAGATCATAAAGTCGTGGAAGACATGACCGATATCATACTCGGTTTACAAGGAGAGCCTCCTTCCAACTATAAACATGGAGTTCCATTCGTTGGTGGCAAGTAAGGCTTCTTCTAATTCTGTTGTGTTATATGAGCCTCACAAAAGTATGTTTATCCTCTTATTTGTGTTATTTTGATAGGGATAAAGTTGCAGCATGTGCCAAGCATTACGTGGGAGATGGTGGGACAACAAGAGGAATAAATGAGAATAACACCGTGACTGATTTACATGGTCTTCTCAGCGTTCACATGCCTGCTTATGCTGATGCGATTTACAAAGGTGTTTCTACAGTGATGGTTTCATATTCGAGCTGGAATGGTGAGAAGATGCATGCACATACTGAGCTTATCACAGGGTATCTCAAGGGTACCCTTAAGTTTAAGGTCTGCTTACTTCTTTACTTGTCAGATGTTAGACGGCTTTAATGCAGATGCTCCATGTTCTTGCAGTAGTATAATATTTCGCTCTTTCTCCATGTATTTTCCGGAGTCTTGAATAGACCGTTTATAACAGCATTTGTGTATTCTCACATCTAGGAGTTGACTTTGGATGCTAATTCCAGCTTAATTTCTCTATGATATGTGCAGGGTTTTGTTATTTCGGATTGGCAAGGTGTTGATAAGATTTCCTCACCGCCGCATACAAACTACTCAGCTTCTGTCCAAGCTGCAATTCAAGCTGGGATTGATATGGTGTTGTGTCTCAAACTTAACAGACATTCCTGGCCTGAAATAAGAAATTTTAGCTCATGTCTGTGTTAGCTAATGAAATAATATGCTGTGCAGGTCATGGTCCCTTTCAACTTCACCGAGTTTGTCAATGATCTTATGTCTTTAGTGAAGAACAAAGTAATTCCTATCACCCGGATTGATGATGCTGTCAAAAGAATCCTGCTTGTCAAATTCACCATGGGCCTTTTTGAGAACCCTTTGGCTGATTACAGCTTTTCCAATGAACTGGGAAGCCAGGTCAGTAGCTTGATATTCCTGAGCTAGACTCTATTGCAAGGACTACGAGATCTTAATGGAAATTGGAATGTTGTCTTCCAATAGGCACACAGAGACTTAGCAAGGGAGGCTGTTAGGAAATCCCTTGTGCTGCTAAAAAACGGGAACAAAACCAATCCGATGCTTCCACTTCCCAGAAAGACTTCAAAGATTCTGGTTGCTGGCACTCATGCTGATAATTTAGGTTATCAGTGTGGTGGTTGGACCATAACTTGGCAAGGAACTAGCGGTAATAAGAACACGAGGGGTACGTTGTGCTACTCTTATTGTAGATTATACCAGTTCTATAATCTTATCTGGGCCTGTTTATGCTTTGAAACAAATATTTCGAGCAGTGTCATAGATGATCATTTCAGCAATAAATATAACTTTGTGTGGTTCAGGGACTACGCTTCTTGGCGCTGTGAAATCAGCTGTTGATCAAAGCACTGAAGTAGTCTTCCGGGAAAACCCAGATGCTGAGTTCATGAAATCAAACAACTTTGCTTATGCAATCGTTGCTGTTGGCGAGCCTCCATACGCAGAGACAGCTGGAGATAGTGACAAGCTAACCATGTTGGATCCCGGTCCAGCCATTATTAGCTCCACTTGTCAGGCTGTCAAATGTGTGGTTGTGGTCATTTCAGGTAGACCAATTGTGATGGAACCTTACATTGCCTCGATCGAGGCATTGGTTGCTGCGTGGCTACCAGGAACAGAAGGCCAAGGTATCGCTGATGTTCTGTTCGGGGAACACGGCTTCAGTGGAAAACTTCCTGTTACATGGTTCAAAAACACAGAGCAGTTGCCTATGAACTATGGAGATGCACATTATGACCCACTCTTTGCTTACGGGTTTGGTCTTGAAACTGAGTCTGTTGCGAGCATTGTTGCTAGGTAAGATGCTTCACACAGCTTCCTCTTCCATCTGTCTGACACACAAGATTAAGATTATGAACGGTATATTTTGGTTGCAAACAGATCAACATCAGCTTCTCCTGCTGGTGCAAAGCCATGCTTATTCACAGTCCTTGTTTCTGCTACATTGTGTCTGTTTCTCCTCCCAAGGTAACATCATCACCAGTTTTAACTTCAGTTTGATTTCTTTACAGAAATTGGAAAAGAAAAATCTAACGTTTATTGGGGTAACTTATTTTCTGTAGCTTAAACCGAGTTTTGAGAAGATGATGCCCTACAAAAGCTTGGAGTAGATAAACTTCTTTCGGTTGAGTTTTTTGTTTATCTTTTTCTAACGTAGTTTGTTTCGTCTAGCTTAGCAAACGAGATCCTGAATCTGTATTCTGTGGCATGTTTATGTTCAGAGTGTTATTGCAACCTGAAACATTCTTGGAAATTTGAACGGGGAATGTTCTTCAACTTAGGCTATCGAATTTCCTTCCACAACCGTTCTCTCTTCTTTAGATTCATCAGTTTCTTTATTAAATCGTAATTTACTAATTTTGTTGCGAGTAAACAAAGAAAGCAGAAATCACACATGTGAACTGATTAAACTGACATGTCATTTTGTGGGACACAAAAGACATAACTTGAGAAGAAAGCAGAAGAGAACTTTTATGCTTTCTTTGTAATAGAAGAAACATATGATGGATGACCTGAGACTAAAGAAGAGATTTTGATGGAAACAGAGAAGAAAACATAGCCGCAAAACTAGGAATATCCATTGCATATCAGAAGAGAAAATGGCTAAGTATTGCAGAAATTCAAGTCTTATATATATATGCAGAGCAATAAACCTAGTTGTATCATCAAAGCTCAAATTAACCAATTTAGAAGAGATCAGTAGAGAAAAAAAAGAAAGTAATTAACAATGGCAGGGAGACAGGTCCAGAAACTAACAGGCTTGGGGATTCAGTACGAGGATCTTGTCCCTAAATCCGAATGGAATGATCAACCTGAAGCCACTATTCTCACCATTGATCTTCCAGGTTGGTTTACAAAAGTAGTTAGTTTGGACTCATTTGTGATGTTTAATTCTGATGTAAATTGGTTTTTAAAGGTTTTACAAAGGAGCAAATAAAGGTAACGTATGTGCACACCACAAAGATGATAAGAGTCACTGGAGAACGTCCTGTAGCTGATAGAAAATGGAGCCGTTTCAACGAAGTGTTCACAGTTCCACAGAATTGTTTAGTGGATAAGATCCATGGGAGCTTCAGGAACAATGTTCTCACCATCACAATGCCTAAGGAGACGATCACAAAGAAGGCTAATCTACCAGAAGCTTCTAAAACTGAAGCTGCCGCTCTGGAGAAGGCGGCGATGCTAGAAGAGAAGAGGTTGTTGGAAGAATCTAGAAGGAAAGAAAAGGAAGAAGAAGAGGCTAAGCTTAGGAAAAAGCAGCTTTTGGAAGAGAAAGAGGAATTGATTAGAAAGCTGCAAGAAGATGCTAAAGCAAAGGAGATGGCTGAAATGAGGAGGCTTCAAGAAGAAGCAAAAGAAAAGGAGAAAGCTGAGGCAAGGAAGCTTCTAGAAAAGGCTAAAGAAAAGGAGAAAGCTGAAATGAGGAAGCTTCAGGAAGAGGCTGAGATGAGGAAGCTTCAAGAAGAAGCTAAAGCACAAGAGAAGGAGAAGAAGCTAGTGGAAGAAGCTAGACTAGAGAAGATACAGGAGAAGAAGTCTGTGAATGAATCTGGAGGAAAAGAGAAGATATCAAAGCCAGAAGAGAGGAAGCTCCCAGAAGTGGTCTATACGAAACCGGGGTCCGGATCTGGACCCAAAACTGGGTCTGGAGGACTAGGTGAGGTGGTGAAACCAGTAGAAGAAAAGTTAGGTTACTTGGTGGAAAAGGAAAAGAAAATGGGAAGAGGAATAATGGAGAAAATAAGGAAAAAAGAGATAACAAGTGAAGAGAAGAAGTTGATGATGAATGTAGGAGTGGCTGCTCTTGTCATCTTTGCACTTGGAGCTTATGTTTCTTATACCTTTTGCTCTTCTTCATCTTCCTCTTCATCTTCTTCATCTCCTTCTTCATCATCTTCTACCAAACCTGAATGATGGAGTTATGAAAGTTGTGTGAAGGAGACTTATTATACTTTGAAACTGTAATATATGCTCAAACCTAATAAAGTTTGGTGATTAATAAATTATACAGCTCTTCTCAACCTTGTAATTTACAGGTTCAAGTTAGTGATTCAGTAAGCTGGAGTTGACTCTACCTAGATTAGAGATTTTATAGTGAACTTAAGACTATGAATAGAATTTTGTCTAACTAATTGTTGAAAAAAAAAAGTTAACCATTGATTAACAATAGATTAATTAATAAAATTATTTCTCTTTCTTTTCATTTTCTTGAAAGCGTAACATACCAAAGTTATAGAATAATTAGACTTAATCTAAAGTCCAGATTACAAGAATATTAAACATCATTTTTGTTGCAATTTTTGATTTCTTTGTCCCCGCTTGTGATTGAAATAGACTTGAAACATTAATATTAATGTGTTTCATTCCCTTGTACTATGTTGGTTAGGGATGTTAAATTGGGTTAAAAAACCCGGCCCAAGCCCGACCAAAAATAAGTCCGTCCAAAAAAACCCAAAACAGAAAAAACCTAATAAGACTAGACTACCCATATGAAACCCAGAATAATATGGGCTTTTTATAAGTACCCATTATATTTATTGTTTTTAGTATTTACTCTCTTCTCCTTTTTATTTTCTCTCCTATTTTTTAACTATCTCTATCTTTTTTATTATTTTCTTTTTAACTTTCTCTCCTATTTTTACTATCTCTTTTTTTTTACTATCTCTTATCTTTTTTACTCTCTCTCTTCTTTTTACTTTCTCTATTCTTTTTATTATTTCTCCTCTTTTTTACTCTCTCTCTTTTATTTTTTACTCTCTTCTCTTTTTTACTATATCTCCTCTTTTTTACTATCTCTCCTGTTTTTTACCCTCTCTCTCTTCTTTTTTACTCTCTCTCCTGTTTTTTACCCTCTCTCTCTTCTTTTTTACTCTCTCTCCTCTTTTTACTCTCTCTCATCTTTTTTACTCTTTCTCCTCTTTTTACTTTCTCTCCTCTTTTTTACTCTCTCTCCTCTTTTTTACTATATCTCCTCTTTTTTTACTCTCTCTCCTCTTTTTTTACTCTTTCTCCTCTTTTTTACTCTCTCTCCTCTTTTTTACTCTCTCTCCTCTTTTTACTCTCTCTCCTTTTTTACTCTCTCTCCTCTTTTTACTCTTTCTCTTCTCTTTTACTATATCTCCTCTTTTTTACTCTCTCTCCTTTTTTTTTACTCTCTCTCCTCTTTTTACTCTCTCTCCTCTTTTTACTATCTCTTCTTTTTTACTCTCTCTTCTTTTCTACTATTTTTTACTCTCTTTTTTTTAAAAAAACTCATTGGGTACCCATTATCCAATGGGTAAACCCAATTTATACCCATTAGATATGGGTACCCGCCCAATTAAAACCCAATTATTTTTGAATGTTTAAAATGGGTCTTTTTACCCATAATTTTATTGGGTTTTGGGTAACCATTGGGCTAAAACCATTTTAACATCCCTAATGTTGGTAATGGAGAAGCAGCAACTTATCAGATCTCGCTCATATCTGATTTTTGGTTCTTGTGGAGGAGACTAAAACAACCTCTTAATCAATTTATTATTGAATGATGAAGGACACGATTCGATTAATACAAAGGGATACCATCAACATGCCATACTTCCTTATTAAAGCATACAAATACTTAACTAGAGTAGAATAAACCTTATGATAAACTCCCATCAATGAATGATGGAAGAGATAACAAAGAAGTTTCAAAAAAACTCTTGTGAGAAAACTCTAACTCTAACTCAGTATCTTCGCATGGATAGAGATAAAGAAAAAGCAAGGGAAATACCACATCACCAACGAAGTTGGACTGTGGTAGAGACACCCGACAAAGAGCTGTATACAGTAACTTTCCTTTTTTGGTGGTGATGAAAATCACCGACCGCCAGAAAAAAAAGATGGACGGTGGTGATGTGTTATGTAACGAGAGAAAAAAAAATTATCTTTCTTTCCAACAATTAAATCATTATTAATGTTAGATAATCTTTAATAATTGCTTTTATTCTTTTGTTTGAGACAAAAGTTCGGTCCGGTCCGGTCCGGTCCAAACCATAAAAGATCACAAAATCCATAAACCCTAAACCCTTTTGATTCGAAGACAGAAAGACCCCTGAACGCTATAGTCCTTTTGATCTTGTGAGTTTGTATTGGGCACTGAGCGAAGTAGAAAGTAACCTCCTTTGCCGGAGAACAGAAATAGACGGTGAAAACGGTGAGGTTGAGAACGATGCCTCATCGTCCATTTCGCTTTCTAGAATGCGTTTCACAAAACGATTAAGCCTCATCTTGGGGCAAGCGACCAAGTTTCATAGTCGCTCTATACTGCGAAATCCATCTTTATGCAGGTCTTATATCGTCGGGTCGGTCTCTACTAGTTCGCCGACGTTTCTGATTTCGAGCTGCAATGTTGTCACGGGATTGTCTTACCCCGTACCTCGTCGTTTCATTGGGCACACTGCAGAACAGTTCTCTGATGATGAGTACGAGTGTGAATTCGAGGAACATAAGGTTCGTGTTTCGTTCAAGTTGTGATTTGTTTAGATTAATGGAATCAATTAGTCTTAAATTTTTGGTTTTGTTGGAACTGTTGAGACATTTAGTTCAGACAGTTAGATTACTCGAGTTGGATTCCTGTTGATGTTCATCATATTGATTTCAGAAGTACAAAATGATCCTCAAAATGGAAACTTTAGGTGTTTGTGAAGATAGATAACTTTGTCGATAAAATTGTTTGGTAGAATGTAAATGAGAGTTTTTGTCTATCAACACTTTCTATTTGATATTTGAACTTTTTTTCAAACGGAGAATGATCTGATACATGTGGTATGAACTGGTTTATAGGCTTCATCTTCTGTGGCCAATGTTGATGAATGGAAGTGGAAGTTAGGCATTTTGTTGGCCAATGACAGCGAACAAGAAATTGTTTCCAGAGACAAAAGGGATCGGAGGGATTATGAGCAGATCTCAAATCTTGCCAAGAGAATGGGACTGTACAGGTATAGAAAATAGACTTTTTTTTTGGTTCTTGTGTGTGCCAATAGCCTATTCCTTTGCATGCACTATGTCCTAAACTTCTTTGTTTCTTTGGGTTTTTGATGCCAATTTAACAGTGAAATTTACGGAAAAGTGGTTGTTGCAAGCAAGGTTCCACTTCCCAACTACCGGCCAGATTTGGATGATAAGCGACCACAACGGGAGGTAACATTGCCTCCCTTGGTTTACCAAACCATAAGGCACACTTTTTTTGGTAGTTTTATGGATGGAATTGTAACCATCTCATCGTGCAGGTGGTACTTCCTTTGAGTTTGCAAAGAAGGGTTGAGGGACTCCTTCAGGAACACCTTGATAGAAAGCAGCTAAGCTCAGGAAAGGCGGATGAAGGTGTAGCAGATTTTCAACTTTCTAAGCAGACTGAAGAACTTCCCGATGAAAATTCTGATTCATTTCTCGATGGTTCTGTTATGGAGAAGGTACTTCAGAGGAGGAGTATGCGGATGCGCAACATGCAAAGGGCCTGGCAGGTATTACTGTATCATCTGTACCTCCGCCCTCTTATCTTTTCATCAAATACTTTATACTGACACAATAGTTGTTTGGTTGAATTATAGGATTCTCCTGAGGGACGGACAATGCTGGATTTCCGAAAATCTTTGCCTTCATTCAAGGACAAAGAAAGACTTCTTCAAGCCATTGCTCGGAACCAGGTAAAATTTTAGAGATAATAATCTTTGAATTGCTACTGTTATATATAGAAATGAATTTATTGTACGATTGGATTATCGAAATTCTCAGGTAATAGTTGTATCTGGGGAGACTGGATGTGGTAAGACAACTCAGCTTCCACAATACATTTTGGAATCAGAGATAGAGTCTGGTCGAGGAGCATTCTGCAACATCATTTGCACACAACCGAGGAGAATATCTGCCATGGCAGTTTCAGAAAGAGTGTCAGCCGAGAGAGGAGAACCTCTTGGTGAAACGGTTAGCCAAGATGCTTAAGCTTCATTTGAACACCAATTTGAAAGTGTCTGATAGCTCCAATTAGCATTGAAAATTGTTTAGATATGTGCATCTATTCATGTTCTCATTCGCAACAGAAATATTTTGGTAGGTTGGGTTTAAAGTTCGGCTAGAAGGAATGAAAGGAAAGAATACCCATCTTCTATTTTGTACAAGTGGTATCCTACTGAGACGGCTTCTTAGTGATCGTAATTTGAATGGTGTTACACATGTTTTTGTTGACGAGATTCATGAAAGAGGCATGAATGAAGGTACACAATTTATATATCATATATACGTATAGTGATCGGCAAAAGGAAGCTCATAGACTTTTTATGCCCTCGCTTCTTGGTTGCAGATTTCTTAATTATAGTGTTGAAGGAGCTTCTGCCACGGCGTCCAGATCTGAGATTGATTCTCATGAGTGCCACATTGAATGCTGAACTCTTCTCTAATTATTATGGAGGGGCACCTACCATACACATTCCTGTAAGGAGATTTTTTTCCTCAATTAGTATCGACACTCTGAATATTTATCGTGCTTTTCATGTTTCGATGATTTCTCTGTTAAAAATTGAACGTATATATATTTTTTAGGGATTCACACATCCAGTGAAGGCTCATTTTTTGGAGGACGTACTGGAAATAACAGGATATAAGTTGACCTCTTATAACCAAGTTGATGATTATGGCCAAGAAAAGACGTGGAAAACACAAAAACAGTTAATTCCTCGCAAAAGAAAAAACCAGATTACTACACATGTTGAGGTATTTAGCTAATTTTCTTACATAACCGGAGATTCCTTAGAATTAAAGTATCAAGCTTGAGATGATAGGTCAAGAGTAATCTGCTAATTTTCAAGTTTACATATCTATGTCTGTTGGTGAAGTATGTTTGCTGGTCAGGGTAAATCCCCCAGTAACATTAGCTCACATGTCTATCCTAACATTTGTTGTACAACCTTTATTCAAATTTGCAGGAAGCTCTCAGCAAGTCAAATTTTGAAAGCTATAACTCTAGGACACGTGATTCGCTTTCATCTTGGATGCCTGACTGCATAGGATTTAACCTCATTGAGGCTGTACTCTGTCACATATGCCGAAAAGAACGTCCAGGGGCTGTATTAGTGTTTCTAACAGGATGGGATGATATCAGATCCCTAAGCGACCAAATTAAAGCCCATCCTCTCTTGGGGGATCCCAATAGGGTCTTGCTATTGATGTGCCACGGTTCAATGGCAACTGCTGAACAGGTTAATTGATCCCTAATATGTTACTTTGTTTCCTTTCAATCTTGAGTTGTGACTTTGAATAGTACCAACTTTAACTTATTTAAGATGCGTCACCCTGTTTCTTGATTCCCCTCTTTACATACTTCTTTAATGTTTTTGCAGAGACTCATTTTTGAAAGAGCACCTCCTAATATTCGCAAAATTGTTCTTGCTACAAACATGGCAGAAGCTAGTATTACAATAAACGATGTAGTTTTTGTGGTTGACTGTGGAAAGGCAAAAGAGACCACGTATGATGCTTTGAACAATACACCTTGTTTGCTGCCCTCCTGGATATCTCAAGCTTCTGCTCGACAGGTATATTCATTATGCTAAAAGCTATGGTACATATATCTATATATGTAAGCCATATTTCTTTCTTGTATTTTGCACCACTCTTATTCTTGCTTTCACTACATTGACTCTTGTAAGTGTTTGATTGCATGATTACCGTTATTGCAATTTCAGAAACATCTATTTTTCTTTCTGGTGTATTTTTTAATAGTTACGAAGCTTTCTCATTTTCCCTTCATTTCCCCTCTACTTTGCCTTAGAGAAGGGGAAGAGCTGGGCGTCTTCTTCCCGGAGAATGCTATCACCTGTACCCCAAATGCGTGTATGATGCTTTTGCGGAATATCAACTTCCTGAGCTTCTGAGAACTCCTTTAAACTCTCTATGCCTGCAAATTAAAAGTCTTCAGGTTGAAAGCATTGCAGAATTCTTGTCAGCTGCACTACAGGCTCCAGAGCCTTTGGCTGTAAGTGACCAATGAATGCGATAATGGATTTTGCCAATTGTCATGTTACTAGTAACAACTTTGACTGATTACCAAAATTTATGTATGGAGAATGTGATTTTAATTGTCTCAAGACTAGTCGTATAACGTTAAAAATCATGACAGGTTCAAAATGCTATTGGATTCCTGAAAATGATTGGAGCACTTGATGAGAAGGAAAATCTAACGGATCTTGGTTTGAGTTCTAAGTCCTTTATAAAAAAATTCTCTCAACTTTTTTCTTGTACCTACATGTATCATAACTGACCTTCTGACCTGTTTTAACCAGGAAAACTCTTATCAAGTCTCCCTGTTGATCCCAAGCTGGGGAAAATGCTGATAATGGGTGCCATTTTTCGCTGCTTTGATCCTATCTTGACAATTGTATCGGGACTGAGTGTTAGAGATCCTTTCCTTCTACCTCAAGACAAGAAGGACGTAAGTATATAGACTCATGGATGAATAATCATCTCTATCGTGTTGTAGAGTGATTAGTTAATTAATTGGCTGATAATCGTTTTTAGAACATAGCTCTTTTGTGTTTTTGAATTGAAGTTTGTAGTGTATATTAAGCCAACAAAAATGTGGGTATAGCTCTAGATGGATAATTATGAGGTTTAATCTTGCAAACTGAGAGAATACCTGATTATTACTTGTTTTATTTTAGTTAGCTTTATCAGCCAAGTTAAGATTCTCAGCCAAAGACTACAGTGACCATATGGCACTAGTTCGGGCCTTTGAAGGATGGAAAGATGCTGAAAGAGAAGGTTCGGCTTATGAGTTCTGTTGGAGGAATTTCCTGTCAGCTCAGACCCTTCAGGCGATACATTCTCTGAGGAAGCAGTTCAACTATATTCTGAAAGAAGCTGGCTTAGTACATGATGATTCAGCTCTCAACAACAAGCTCAGTCACAACCAGTCTCTGGTTCGTGCTGTCATTTGCTCTGGCCTGTTCCCTGGAATAGCATCTGTTGTGGTAAGCCTTTAGTACCCATGTCTCTGGTAAAGCTTCCTTTCTTCTGTCAGAGGAGTCTGGTGAAATCACCATATTGGCCTTTTTCTTTGCACAGCACAGAGAGACTTCCATGTCATTCAAGACAATGGATGATGGCCAAGTATCACTATATGCAGTGAGCCTCTTTAATCATATTTCCCAACACCACTACTTGTGTCTCATCATACGGCAATCATTTATTTAAATGTTTACGGTGTCAATTTTTCAGAATTCTGTTAATTCGCGATTCCCAACTATTCCTTACCCATGGCTAGTCTTTGGAGAGAAAGTAAAGGTCAATGCTGTGCTCATACGGGACTCCACTGGGGTCCCTGATTCCAGTTTGATCCTTTTTGGTGGTGCACTGAGCACTGGAGTACAGGTGAGTTCTCTCATTATCCTCTCTTTAACCCTCACACGAGTCAGATTATGGAATATTTCAGGATTGAATGGGTTAAATCTTGTGTTGATTCCAGGTGGGACATCTTAAAATGCTTGATGGCTACATTGATTTCTTCATGGATCCAAATTTGGCCGATTCCTACGTTAAGCTGAAGGAAGAACTCAACAAGCTTCTTAAAAAAAAGGCGAGTTCTCTTTTAACTTTGAAAGGAATAAAGTTTGTAGTGCAGCTCCTTAACACCTCAGTATCTTTATGATTTGCAGCTTGAAGATCCAAGCATGGACATCCACAAAGAAGGCAAATACCTCATGCTTGCAGTTCAAGAACTTGTAGCTGGAGACCAATGCGAAGGCAGATTCGTCTTTGGTCGTGACACAAAGAGGCCAAGCCAACCGCAAATAGGAGAGAACAAACTCTCCAAAGACGGGACAAACCCAAAGAGTCTCCTTCAGACACTTTTGATGAGAGCTGGACACTCACCTCCAAAATACAAGACAAAACATCTCAAGACAAATGAGTTTAGAGCACTTGTGGAGTTCAAAGGGATGCAATTCGTTGGAAAACCTCAGAGGAACAAAACACTCGCTGAGAAAGATGCAGCTGTTGAGGCCTTGGCTTGGTTGACTCATACCTCTGAAAATAGTACTAAGCAGCACAGTGAGGATGCAGATTCCCCACCTGATGTTACTGATAACATGCTTAAACTCCTTGGATCACGGCGCAGGCGATCCAAGAGCAAGTAATTGAAGATCTCTATAGGATTATTCGCAAGACGAAATCAGTTTGTGTATTGTGTATTTGTGCTTTGAACGTTCTCACTTCTCAGATACCAAAGCAAATAGAAGACTATTTATACTTAACTACATATAGTGTCATTTAGGAGAGAAACAATAGTCTAGGGTTAGAAACAGAAAATCCCGAAATTTCAGGGGTTTTGTTGTAATTTGAACAATAATTGGGGTTATTAACTTATCATCTCGCCACGTGGCATTTCACTCTCAAGGAGCTTACTTGCTTAACGCAATCTCTCTCTTTCTTCTTCTTCTTCTTCTTCTTCTATCTCTCTCTCTCTCTCTGTGAATTCTCTGTAATGGCTACTTCAAGTGGTTTCCATGTCTCTTCTTCTCCGTTGCTTAAGCTTCGCTCTTCCTCTGTCAAAAATGTCACTCAACTTCCGTTTCTCTCACATCATTGCCGGCGTCGGTTACTGGCAGAACGCTTCGGTCTTGCAACTATCTTTGTTTCGCGCCAAAACCTCTCCGTTTCTCCGTCTTCTGCGGTGGTGAAAGCTCGTATCTCAGGGCAAAGAGAACCGATGACGCCTCCGTATAATGTCCTGATTACTGGTTCATCTAAAGGTTTCATTCACTCTCCTTTCCTTGTTCAAAGTGTAATCTAGTGTTAGTTTTCGCAAAATTCGTTAAATTTAGAACTTTTTTGATTGATTATTCAGGTATAGGACTTGCATTAGCTAGAGAGTTTCTGAAAGCAGGAGACAATGTTGTGATTTGCTCTAGATCAGGTAAGAACCATTCCCCCATTGTTCTCTTGAAGACCTTCTCTGGAGTTTTTGGGTCACTAAGGAGCAGTTAAACAAGTGTTGATAGCAAGTAATTGAACCAATTCCTATTATAATTCCATGTTTTATGCTTGTGACTGTTCTTGTCCTTCAGCTGAACGAGTTGAGTCTGTAGTACAGAGTCTTAAAGAAGAATTTGGGGAGCATGTGTGGGTACCACATTCTTTTACTGTTCCCTGTTCAATTCATGCGTTCTTCTCTAAGGTTTTTGCTTAGAATGCAGTGATAGCATGAAATGTAATGCTTTAACTATTTTCTCTTAATAGGGTACTAAGTGCGATGTTAGGGAAGGGAAGGATGTGAAGGAACTCGTAGCTTATTGTCAAACGAATCTGAAATACATTGACATTTGGGTATTATATCGTTTTCCTTTGTTGGTTTACACTTACAACTATGACGAACATACCATGTTCACCTGTGTTAAACTGTTAAATAGAGTAATTTATTATATTTTCAATGTTGATACAGATAAATAATGCAGGATCTAATGCATATAGCTTTAGACCTTTGGCAGAGGCCTCAGATGAGGATCTTATGTAAGTCTTCATGTTAAGTTTGATCAATTCTTTGTGTTGGTTCAGTCATTTTACTTTTTGAATTCTGTAATGCAGTGAAGTTGTGAAAACCAACACTCTTGGTCTGATGTTATGTTGCCGAGAGGTAAGGGGAACATATTAGTTTAGTGTGTCATAGGCTATTATCAGCTGAATTGACAGACATGTGCTCATGTTTCATAGGCAATGAATATGATGATAACCCAATCTCGAGGTGGTCATATCTTCAATATTGATGGAGCTGGTTCAGATGGGAAACCAACACCCAGGTTTCAAATTTTCTCTTTATTGAAGTTACTTGAGGAAAATATGAGTAACAGATCTGTTTAAGGCTCTCTTGTATGTATTGTCTATGTGAATTTTTTGACTGAAACGCTTGACAGGTTTGCTGCATATGGCGCAACAAAACGAAGCGTTGTTCACTTGACAAAGTCAATACAGGTATGCCGAAGTAGTATTAGCCAAAGTCAATAAAGGAGCGTCGTTCATTATTTCTTTATGTCTTTTGTAGGCGGAGTTGGAGATGCAAGATGTTAAAAATGTCGTGGTGCATAATCTATCGGTATGTATAAACTGTTTGTTTCCTTTCTCATGAAGTTCTCAGTGTTTCTACCCCATAGATATAGTTATACAGTTTCTGAACAAATGCGCATAAAGATCATGGATCCACTATTAGAAAACAAGTATTTGATTCTTAGACAATACCCGAATTGAACGCTCTTCTTTGAAGATTAAGGAACTAGGTTCGAACTCAATCTAAAGGGGAACTATTGTTATTTGATCAATAAGAAAGATTTCAAGACGATGATCATAAGTCTGATGTGTTTCTCTGGTTTATTGTTGCAGCCTGGAATGGTCACAACTGAACTGCTCATGTCTGGAGCAACAACAAAACAAGTTCGATGACTTTACACAGAGACAGTATTTAGTTTCCTTTCCTAGAGATTCCTCTGATATCTTCTCCATTGCAGGCCAAGTTCTTCATTAATGTTTTGGCAGAGCCAGCCGAAGTGGTACGAAACCAAAACCTCTGTTCTTTCTTAGCTCAATCTAAAACATAACCTTGATCTCTAGTGCCATGATTCGTGATTACGCATACTTTTTTTTTTTTGCAGGTAGCTGAGTACCTTGTCCCGAACATAAGGTCGATAGCAGCTAGCGGATCGATGAAGCCGACTTATATTCGCTTCCTAACCGGAATCAAAGCCTACACAAAAATATTCTCAGTTAAGACAGTTATAGTAGTTACATAGAAGTAGATAGATCAAAGCATGTGAACTATACTGAAAACCATTTCGTTTATTCTTTGTCAATGTTTTGTGATTTGTTTCAGAGAGTTGCATTGGGAGCAAGGAAGAACAGATATGTGACTGAAGAGTAAGGTATCAAACTAAGAATTAGATATTATATTGGCTTCTCTGTTTGTTCAATGGTAAAAATTACCTCTGTATCTTTGTGTTTCACACTTCAAAACATGGAAGCTGTTGTATATTTCTGGAGTTGTATTCAATTGCAAAAGTGTTCAAAAAGAACAGCAAAAATACCAAAACCAGAGAACCGCCTCAACCCGATCCAATCATTTTAGATAGTAAACCGATCTAATTTCGGTTCAATTTTATTTAACCGGTTAAACCGATCTAATTGCGGTTCAATTTGATCAAACCGGTTAAACCGAGTACCTCGCAACATTTTCTCGCTACTTCTCTCTCTTTCGTATTCGAGAAGACAAAAGAGTCGGAGAAGAAGATCGGAGGATGAGTGCCGAAGATTTCCAGAAGAAGGTTTCCATCAGTGAACCCCTCGCCGGAGTTTCCGCCGACGGGGATACTAACTCCACGTTGGAATCCGGCATCGCCTCCCAAACCCTGATTCTGCTTCGGAGTCTGCTGGAGATTCAGCAACGTCGAGCTCAGGCTTACGCTAAGCTCAAAAGGTTCGGTTGATTATCGAAATCTCTCTCGGAGTTTCATGTTATTTGTTAGTTCCTGCGTTTTGGTTTTTGTTAAGTTCCATCTCCTTTGATCGATTGTCATAGTTTTACTTATTTGGTGAATGTTTTTGTAAAATGTTGAAGTTGAGGTAAACAGCGTTAAGATTCTAGATATTGCTCGCATATTGATTTACATGTTTGATTACTGATTAAGATCTTCCTTCATCAATTTGTCTCTGTGAACAATTCAATCATCAGTGGATTCTCTGAGTATGTGGAGACTGGTGCTGAAGCACTTTATCAGAAGCTGTGTGGCGAGATTACAGCAGAGTTCAATGAATGTTCAAAACAAGTCTGGATCTTCTCTCAGTGTTTTCTGTTGATTACCTTCAAAAAGAATGTTAAACAAGTGATGTTATAGATTGATCCTTTGATGACAATGCAATGTAGGTGCGCGAAATGGAATCTCTGTTTCTGAAACCAGAAGTTGGAAGAGCTGATCTTGCTCAACTCCTCAGCAACATTCAAACTCAAGAGAAGCAGAAACTGCATCTGGTTTTTACTTTTTCATCTAATTACTCTAAATTTGGATAATCTCGTGGTTGAACAAAAGTTTCTTACTCCAAGTTTCGATTATCCGCAGACTGTTACAATACAGGTGCTAAAGAAGGCAGGCAGACCATCAGAACGGATGCTGACACATGAGAACTGCAAGTTTAAGAAACCGATGCAGCATGAATGTGTGCATCTTCATGAAATCACTGAAGCTGCAGGAACAGAAGAAGCAGAAGCGGATGCAGAGTATGATAACGCTTTAAAGGAAGCTATTAGAGGTGTACAAGACGCTGTGACTTGTATCAATGAGTATTTGGAAGATATTAGGTACGAGATTGCTTCCCTTGAAGCTGAATAATCCTTAGTTCCATCACTCTAAATAACTTGCAGTGTACAAGCTAGAGATTGTGAAGAATGTGAATATGGAATTTGTTTTGCCTAAAGTTGTCCATTTTGATAACAAGGTACCACGAGCTTTGACCTAAACTAGTTTTCACAATTTCTTACAAAAATCGATCAAATGGCTTGTGAAATCTATACAGATCTTGTTACAAATCAAAGTGGCAATAAATCCAAACCGAACTTCTTGTAGTTCATGTTTGGTGGATTCATTTTACACAACTGAACCAACTCAAAACCCAAATTGTACCCACCTTTGCCACAATTGGCATTTTTGGGTCAAAATCTATGACATATTTGTATAGTGCTGAATGTGTTATTACAAAGTAGTGATACAGCAAGAACATGTCATACGGACAACAAACTGGTGGCTTTTATCCATTCGCCATACGTACTAAAGTCCTTGACTCTGCCACATGATAAGATACCAAGTGCAAGGGTTAGTTGAATTCTCACAGAGCAACATAACAACAAACACATAATTGGTGGGTATTTAACTTACATATGGAGATTGGTAGGATCGATTTCGGGAAACAGATTAAAATAGAATCGAAGCCCGTCTGGGCTCATGTCTCTACACAGCAAACCTGTTCAAACAAATAGGAACGTGGACATCAGATACATCTGATAGATACATATATTTACAAGCAAGCTTTGATTGGAGTTGCATTTGGTACCTTTGGTCTCTGCGGTTAGTAAGTGTTCCTTAGCCATGGCTGGAGCGATCTTTAGTGTCAAAGCTGCATCACTAGCAGTGACTCCGGTTCTTAGAGTTTCAGGTTTGGTCACAAGCATTCTGATTCTACTCATAACCTAAAGGGCCAGAAAAGTAGTACTTCAGGTGGATGTAAACAATTGTTAAACGCAAATCGAGAGGGTTTTGTCACATCTGTAGCAAAGAAAGGGAGAACTTTCTGAAATCTAAGAATATATGAATACCTCTTCGTCAGAATGGGACTTGTTTTGGATGACCATTACACCGCTATCAAATTTCCGCAGCATTACTGGACTACCAATCATACATGATAGATCAATATTTCTACATATGAGATGCACAATTGTAAAATTCTAACTTGAGAAAGAATGTAGGAGAAACTATACATACACATCAAATTTCTCCCAGAGGGTACAAGCTTGCCACAAATCGTCTGGAGAGATCAACTCTGTGCAAAGAAAGATTTTGGATTTACAGCTTCAAGTTTACAAACAGAATAAAGTAATTGGAATCAAAATACTATAGTTTATGAAGCTCCAACCTGTTCCACGAGCACGATTGAAGTGGTAATACATATCAGTCAGGCTGATCATTCCCCCAGCTTGTTCTAATGGGAGTCTGACAAAATCTGCCAACTGCAGGAATGCAAGTAAGGACTTCAACCTCATATTCACGTAGTTTGAAATAATTCAAGCTAAATAATCTAAAGTTCTCTACTAAGACAGTCATGATTTTCAAACAATTGAAAACAAAGGAATCATAATTCTAACAACACTCTTCATTCAATATCCACTGAATTGAAAACATCTCTTTTGAGGCTATCAAGAACAACATAAGCTAATTAACCTGGCGGGACAATTCTTGGTGGTACAAGGCACCGGCAGATTCCTTTGTAACTGGGGAAATAATACCAACGCTCAACATCCACTGTTGCATTTCTTCTTTGGATCCCATTTCTTCATCATCAGTTGAACCATTACTAGGAGCAGACAAGAGCTTTTGCCGCATTTTTTCTGCCAGACTCACCATCTCTTTAGCCTTACTCTGTAAACCCAATTAGAGTACTAATATTTAGTCAAATTTTCACTTGAATACATAATCCATAATCAAATGACAAAAGCCTCTCCTACAAACTAAGAGTTATCCCAAAACAGTTGCAGATAAACTCTTCTAGATCACGCATCACAAGGAACTTAATCAACCACTAGACATGTTCCAGCCTTATCATCTATTCAAGAATTTTTAAACTTAATATCAGAATCTCTACATAATCTACATGGGTAAGAAGAGTGGAAGTACCATAAGAGCATTCAAGTCCTGAAAAGCATCCTGCAAGCTCTTATCTGTGTTCTCCCATTGTTCTTGCTCTTTCCTCAATATCCCAGCCAATCCCACCATCCTCACCGTTCCATCGTTTCCATATAAACCTTGCGAAACCGTTCCAGACCCTGACTGAGAAGTCACGCTCTCACTCTTCTCCTCCTCTTCCCATTCTTTACCTCTCCAACATTCCCAAAATTTCGTCAAAAACCCATCAAAATCCCCTTTCCCTCTAAAAACAATAGTCACGACAATCGAACCCGGGTCCGCTTGAAACCGAATTCGAGGCGAATGGAACATAGACTTAATTGATTTCTTATGTGAAAAGATCTGAGTAATAGCACCAAGAGGAACGAAGGAAGGACCAGCTGCGTTTGACTGAGAAGGGATCCATATGAGACGATGAGTGGTTAGAATCAGATTTCCAGACTTCAAGGCCGTGAATCTCGGTGGATCATCTTCGGAATCTAAATCAACGGAGGAGAGAAGGAAACATTCGACCTCGTTGCGTCGAAGCACTGGTCTTCCACTCGTAGTTACCTCTGCGTTCTCAAACAAACCACCGACTCCGATACTGCTTCCACTAGCCATGGAGACTCAATCCGGAAGCAGATCATACAGATATTAGCTACGTTTTTCTCTAGTTCAATCAAAACTTGATTCACTTTCAATTACTCCGATGACAATTCCGGCGACGATGTTGAGAATCTCTCTGTGGTCAGAGAGATTCAACGGAAGAACCGAAAGTGAATCAATTTTGGTTTAGTATAATTGCATTTTAGTCCTTAATAGTAAAAAATATTACGATTAAGGTCCACTTATGGATTGGGCCCAATTACATATACACGAAACCAATTTTCATTGAAGAACTTGATTTAAAAAGCCCATTATGAATTGGGCCCAAATACAATAATAAAATAGGTATTATTTATTCAATTCAGTCAACCTCTCCACTTCTACTCTTTAATCCTCATTTAAAATTTGTTGAAAGATAATATTATTAATATAAAACAAAAGAAATTAAAAAGTTTCAGACCAATAATTGAAGACTTTCCAAAAGACGGAGTAGATTAGGTATTGTCAAAAAAACATCCTACACATATGTCTTTAAATTATGATTTTATAATATGAAAGTTATAAATCTTACCCTTTTTTTTTTTTGTCAACTAAGACACAAATGATCGATCTATCAGCAAAATTTATACATAATGTATGTAGTAGATTTCGATATAATGTACAATAATGTATACTTTTAATAAATTTAACACTTGTCACTAAACCAAAGTCACTTCACCATTACAAATCTATATGATAATTAAAATAATAAATAAATATTCACGGTTAACTAAATTTTGATATTCCACCGTCGGTCAACAAAGATACGAAATTACGGCATATTTGACGACCAAATGACGTATTACTTATGGTACGTAACCTAAACAAACTTAAGATTGCATACGAGCTTAATACTTAAACAAACTTAAGATTGCATACGAGCTTAATACTTAAACAAACTTAAGATTGCATACGAGCTTAATACTTAAACAAACTTGTACGAAAGTGATGCTCTTGGTGATTGATTTAAGTATATAAGAATATAGTTTAATCATCATACTAATTAAAATGTTGGCTTAGACGGGGTCTAGACGCTAGACAGACATAGACCGCTCTGATTAGTGTTTAAACCGTCTCAATTATAGTACATTCGGATGAAATAATTAGGTATAATAGTTTGGTAGTTTTGGCGGTAATGAAGCAGTTTAGTAGCGATTAATCAGCCTAAGTGATTTTTTAAAAAGAAATTATTTAAGTTTTATTAAAAATTAGAATAATATATATTTTAATCATAAATTTATTTCTTGAATAATATTAAATTATTTATTGTAGAGTTTGAAATAATTTCTTATTTTTATCTTATATATAATATAATTTATTATAAAATCGTCTAAATTACCTAAAATCATTTAGGGCCCATCTAGATTTTCTAAGTGTTAGGCAGAAGATCACCATCCAACTAACACCTAGCGATTTTTCAAATACTGCATGCAACTTGATTCCATTTCCAATACGTAGAAGGATATATGTAAAGTATTAAATATATTAAAACCAGTATTCTTTTTTTGTTAAAAAATTAAAACCACTATTCGACCAGTAATTGTCGTAAAAGAGTAAACAGCTTTTATATTTAATTCTATCTCTTTTTTTTTGTGAAGAAATTTAATTCAATCTCTAGTAGTTTAAAACTATTAGGGAAAAATGTAGATTTTACACCAAATTTACTAAAAAAATAAAATTGAATATTGAACTCCAATAAGTATTTATCAAATCTTAAATATTTTGTTGACTTCTAATTAAACCCTCAACTTTAAGTTGACTAAGCCAATTAAACCCTAATGAAAAACCCAATAAAAAATTTCTTTAAATTCATAAGCCAAATCAATTTTTGAAAGTTTAATTGAGTTTTGAAGAACTCATAAGCTTATTCTATCTTTTTTTTAAAAAAATGAGCTCAATTTGGTTTTTTCGAGACAACATTTTCAACCGAAAAATTTGAGTTCATTTTTGAAAGAAAAGACAAAATAAGCTCAAGGGTTCTTCAGAAGAAAGATAAGAACTAAATCAAAATTTCAAAAATTGTTTAGGTTTTTTAATTTTGAGAAATTTTGTATTTGAGTTTTTCGTCAGGGTTCAATTGGCTTAGTCAACATAAAGTTGAAGGTTTTAATTAGAAATCAACGAAAATTTTGAGATTTAATAAATCATTGTCGAAATTTAGGGTTGATTTTACTTTTTTTGATAAGTCCGGTGTTAAAAATGTCAATTTTTCCCAAAACTATTACTATACAATATAGTATATTACATTAATATAATTAAGGGCGTGGAAATCGTGTTATTTGATATTATTTGAATCGGTGTGTGTGGCCATGTGATGTATTTAGTCTCTTTTTGAATAGCCGTGGCTGCTTTGGCATTTTCTTTGTTTGTTGAGTATATTGCAAATTTGCAATTATCACATCATTATTTTTCAGTGACAGCAATATAAGGTTTTCTATCTAAATATTTTAACTTATTGTATGTAATGTTAAATTTTACATGATGTAAAAATTAATCACCAAAATTAAACAAGTTCATGCATGTAGTTTTGTGTTAATTAATTATATGTAATTTTGTCGAAGACATGTGGTCCAGTGGTGTTGTCACTTTACAAATTCTCAAGGTACCAGGGATCGAATCTCCTATCTATAATATAAGGAGGGAAATTCAAAACTACTAGGCTAGTTAACAAAAAAAAATGGTATGTGATTTTATGCTAACAATATAAATCTACCTACATTCACGACCAAAAAAGTATAAATATATGTACCTTTAGTTTAGTCATTTTTTCATTAAGGAAGCAATTATGTAATTTTTGTATATATATTGTTCTAAAAATCTTCGCCTAGTTCCGATTAATTTCCGTTTAATCTTTAGATCCATCATATCCACCTCTATCAATAATTAATCCTTGTCATTCAATTATTCTTCATATGATCTAATTATTCTCTGTTTAATCCAATTATTTTTCGTTTAATTTTGCATAATCATATTAGTTTTGGATTACAAGTATAAAATAAACTTTATTTTTGTTATTCATACATTTAGATTGGAAATTTTTTATGTTCTATAGTACTAATGTTTAAAATTTTAATAGACATCATAAGGTTTGTTTGAATATATGTATACTACAATTTTGAAAAATCGTACTATATAAATATTTAACTATAATCGATTAATATTGTACTAAAACATCAAGATAACCCTAAAATTAATCCTTGATTAATTTTTGATTAATCTCTTATTTTCCGATTAATCGCTAGACGCATACAGAACATCCGACTAGCGTTTATCGATTATAACACTATACACATACTTATAACAATATATATATATATATATATATATCTTATAACACTATATAGTGCAAATTCTTTATAAAAAAAACTCTATATAGTGCACATTGCATTCAGAACAAAATCTATAAGGAGGACCATTTTTACCCATAAATTTACATATTATCTTTCATTTATTTTTATCCAAAAAATATTCATTTTTTTTGGTTTTCAAATATTCATATTATTTGCAGTATTATATTATTTTAAGATTTCAAAGACTAGTTTTTATACATTTTGAACATCTAGATCAGCTTTTAAATCAATTGTATTTTTCCATATACTAGAGAATTTACTTTTCTTTTTCATAATAATGCACATTTCTGAAAAAACAACATTGAATTATTCAAACCAATAACTTCCAGAATTCATTATTGGATACATACAGAAAATATGCGTAACATGCCAAAACTCAAAACTATAACTAAATCTAAAAAGTAAATAAGAATTTATTAACAAAATAAAAATAAAAATTTATTATCATAAAACGAATATTTAGGTTTTAATTAGTTAAGTTGAATTTAGAAAAGATTTGGTAACCACTATAACTAGGTAAAAAAAATTAGATCCTCATATAATTCACATAATAGTCACCTTATTCACCTTCATTATAATAAACTTCTCCTTAATTATAATTCTTTTTTCTAACAGTGGCCACAACTAGTCAGCTCAGTAATCAAGTTCTCGATTCCCAATTTTTGTAAATGTGCGTAGTTAAGTTCTTGATTCCTGATTTTTGTAAATGTGCGTGTAGATTTACGACCTAGCATTAGGCTGAAGATCATCTGCAAAATATAATGTTTTTTTTGTCAACGGTAATATCAGTATGGACTACAAAAACCGGCCCATTAGCCAAATTTTTACATAAATTTCTTAGGCGGTAAAACCCGATCCTGCTTATACATATGTATTTGTCTTTAGTGGACTTACCACCAGCCAATAGACTTTAGCAAAATATTATTGTTTTAAAAGTAAAAATTATATTTGAGTAAAATATAATGATTTTGTAAAATTATATTAAGCAAAGAAAAATGTATTTTCGATTTTTGGCGACTCTTATAAATATAAAAAAAAGTTCTAGAAAGTTATGAATTTTCGAAGTGCTTCTTTGGACCAACATGACATGACTTTTCTTCACTTTCTTCTTCCATCTCTTGTTTTTTTTTTCGTGCCTAAAATGAAATTAAAATAAAAAAAAAAAAATTGAATAAAAGATTCTTCGACGTCGCCAGCCATTGGCGACTTCTTCTTCTTCTTCCGACCTTCTCATCTTCCTTGTCTCTAGATCTCTCTCTCTTTCTCTCTATTGAGTCTTCGTTCTCATTCGTCTCCTTTCTCATTCGTCTCCTTTCTCATTCTTCGTCTTCGTTTACTCTTGCAGGAGAGATACGAAACTCCATTTATTAGCCTCTATTTCTCTCTTTTCTTCTCTTCTCGTTATTTTTTTTATTCTTCTTCGTATTGACGTATTTGCTTGCGTCACCTTCTTCATCTTTCAATTCCAATTCCATTTCTCTGGTAGATTTCATTTTAGCGCGCACAACTGAGAATTCCTTAAGATCCGGATCTGCACATTTGGAATTGTTAGGTCAATTTTGCTTTCCGTTGTGCTGGATCAATTCCATTTTCGGGTCGAAGAAAGGTTTGCTTTTCCAATTTCGGATTCAGGATCTGGATCTGCCCATTTGCAATTCCTAGGTCAATTTCCATTGTCGAAGAGGGTGTTTTTGTCTTCGGTTTTGGATATTCAAGCTGATTCGAGCTCTTGGGGTTTGTGGGTTAACTCAAATCATCTTCTTCGGGAGGTGTGTTTCCAATGAAGTTTCCGTAATTTCCAAAAGTTTCTCCTTTCATTGTGCAAAATCAATTTCGTGAGTGGTCCCAGAAATCCTGGACCCGCAAATCCTCTCGATGGATCCCAGGAAATCAGTTGATAGACCGCCTAATCACGATCCCATTTTGGGTGTATCTTCGAGATGGAGTGTTTCTTCAAAAGAGAATTCTGTCAGAGAAGTGACTTTTGGTGATTTGGGATCAAAGCGTATTCGCCATGGATCAGCTGGAGCTGAATCCGAGATGTTAAGTATGTCTCAGAAGGAGATCAAAGACGAAGATGCTCGTTTGATTTATATTAATGATCCTGAGAGAACGAACGAAAGGTTTGAATTCACAGGGAATTCCATTAAGACGGCAAAATATTCTGTCTTTACCTTCTTGCCCAGGAACTTGTTTGAACAGTTCCATAGAGTTGCTTACATATACTTCCTTGTAATAGCAGTGCTTAATCAGCTTCCACAGCTTGCAGTTTTTGGCAGAGGTGCATCAATCATGCCCCTTGCCTTTGTTCTGTTGGTCTCAGCAATCAAAGATGCTTACGAGGATTTTCGGAGACATAGATCAGATAGAGTTGAGAACAATAGGTTGGCTTTAGTGTTTGAGGATAATCAGTATCAAGAAAAGAAATGGAAGCATATTCGAGTTGGGGAGGTCATTAAAGTTGAATCGAACCAGACTCTTCCTTGTGACATGGTGCTGTTGGCTACAAGTGATCCCACTGGGGTTGTCTATGTGCAGACAACTAATTTGGATGGAGAGTCCAATTTGAAGACTAGGTATGCGAAGCAGGAAACTCTTATAAAAGCTGCTGATATGGAGTCGTTTAATGGATTTATCAAGTGTGAGAAACCTAATAGGAACATATATGGGTTTCAAGCCAACATGGAGATTGATGGTAGAAGGCTCTCCCTTGGACCTTCTAATATTATTCTTAGAGGATGTGAGCTTAAGAACACTGCTTGGGCATTAGGGGTTGTTGTGTACGCTGGAAGTGAAACGAAAGCTATGCTCAACAACTCTGGAGCACCATCGAAGAGGAGTAGGCTGGAGACTCGGATGAATTTAGAGATCATTCTACTCTCTTTGTTTCTGATCGTCTTGTGTACAACTGCAGCTGCGACCGCTGCCGTGTGGTTGAGACAGCACAGGGATGACTTGGATATTATTCTCTTTTATAGGAGAAAAGACTACGCCGAGAGGCCAGGAGGAAAGAATCATAATTACTATGGTTGGGGGTGGGAAATATTCTTCACCTTCTTTATGGCAGTCATCGTGTATCAGATCATGATACCTATATCTCTTTACATATCGATGGAACTTGTCCGTATTGGTCAAGCATACTTCATGACCCGGGATGATCAGATGTACGACGAGTCTTCAAATTCAAGTTTCCAGTGCAGGGCTTTGAATATAAATGAAGATTTAGGACAGATAAAGTATTTATTCTCTGATAAGACGGGTACTCTCACAGACAACAAAATGGAGTTCCAATGTGCCTGCATAGGAGGTGTAGATTACTCTGCCAGAGAACCTGCTGAGAGCGAGCATGCAGGATACTCCGTTGAAGGTAAGAAGAAAGTAGATTTTTTATAATTATTCTTCTGCTGTTAAGAGTAGTATGCTTTACCATGAAATGACTCACTTTTGATAATATTTAAACTTTTCATGATATAGTTGATGGAGTTATTTTGAAGCCAAAGATGAGAGTGAGAGTTGATCCTGTGCTTCTTCAGCTGACAAGAAATGGCAACGCAACAGAAGAGGCAAAACGTGCGAATGAGTTTTTCCTCTCACTGGCAGCTTGCAATACAATTGTGCCAATTGTTACCACCACATCTGATCCTAATGTAAAGCTGGTAGATTATCAAGGAGAGTCCCCTGATGAACAAGCGTTAGTCTATGCAGCAGCTTCGTATGGTTTCTTGCTCATAGAGAGAACCTCTGGTCATATAGTTATAAACGTGCGAGGAGAGATGCAAAGGTAATTTAGACATGTTATGGCTATATTTCTGCCATTAATTTGTAGTCATTGCATCTTATTGTAGGCGGTGTTTAGCATTTATTTCTTTCTCTTTGCCCAGTGCAGGTTTAATGTTTTGGGATTGCATGAGTTTGATAGTGACCGAAAAAGAATGTCAGTGATACTAGGATGTCCCGACATGTCAGTGAAGCTCTTTGTAAAAGGTGCAGACTCGTCCATGTTTAGTGTCATGGATGAATCCTTCGGTGATGTCATACAAGAGACCAAGAAACAACTTCATGCTTACTCATCTGATGGTTTGAGAACTCTTGTTGTTGGGATGAGAGCGCTGAACGACTCCGAGTTTGAGCAATGGCATTCTTCCTTTGAGGCTGCAAGCACGGCCTTGATTGGTAGGGCTGGCTTGCTTAGAAAGGTTGCTGGAAACATCGAGACAAGCCTTAAAATAGTAGGAGCCACTGCAATTGAAGACAAATTGCAGCGTGGTGTCCCAGAAGCAATAGAATCTCTCAGAATTGCAGGGATAAAAGTATGGGTTTTGACTGGTGACAAGCAAGAAACTGCCATATCCATTGGCTTCTCATCGAGGCTTTTGACAAGGAACATGAGGCAAATTGTAATAAATAGTAACTCA
Source organism: Lepidium aucheri (assembly GCA_900406435.1). Taxonomy (NCBI): domain Eukaryota; kingdom Viridiplantae; phylum Streptophyta; class Magnoliopsida; order Brassicales; family Brassicaceae; genus Lepidium; species Lepidium aucheri. The sequence continues at coordinate 7,788 of OVBA01000539.1, read as the reverse complement.
TTGGATTCATGTCGTAGAAGCTTAGAAGAAGCAAATGCTAGTATTGCTAGTGATGACGAAAGTGATAACGTAGCCTTGATTATTGATGGTACCAGTCTCATATATGTACTTGACAATGATCTTGAAGATGTGGTAAGTGAAATTTTGATTATCAGTTGCTTACTGTGCTAATGATGTCTTTCATGGTGATATAAATGCTTGGTTTTTGCAATGCAGCTCTTCCAGGTGGCATGTAAATGCTCTGCAATTCTATGCTGTCGTGTTGCTCCTTTCCAGAAAGCTGGAATCGTTGCGCTTGTAAAGAATCGGACTTCCGACATGACTCTTGCAATTGGTGATGGTAATGACTCCATTCTTCTTTCCAAAAATTAGTCTGCCTGATCCTTTCCAAGCAGTATAGAAGCTCTTTCTATCTTTTTCTTATTTGCTTCGGTTTTTCCAGGTGCCAATGATGTCTCCATGATCCAAATGGCTGATGTTGGGGTAGGGATTAGCGGCCAAGAAGGTCGCCAAGCTGTGATGGCGTCTGATTTCGCAATGGGACAGTTCAGATTCTTGGTTCCACTATTGCTCGTCCATGGACACTGGAATTACCAAAGGATGGGCTACATGATTTTATACAATTTATATAGAAATGCAGTTTTTGTTCTTATTTTATTTTGGTGAGTACCATCTTACTGTCTCTTGTACTAATCCGTTCTTAAAGATATCACCACAGACTAACCTTGACCAAATTCACACAGGTACGTTTTGTTTACTTGCTACACTTTGACAACCGCCATCACGGAATGGAGCAGTGTCTTGTACTCGGTCATATACACGTCGTTCCCAACTATAATTATTGGTATTCTTGACAAAGATCTAGGACGGAGGACTCTTCTCTATCATCCTCAGCTCTACGGTGTTGGCCAGAGGGCAGAGGCATATTCCACTACGCTCTTCTGGTATACAATGATTGACACAATATGGCAAAGTGCAGCCATCTTCTTCATTCCTTTGTTTGCTTATTGGGGCAGTACCATTGATACGTCAAGCCTGGGAGACCTATGGACGATTGCTGCAGTTGTAGTGGTTAATCTTCACTTGGCAATGGATGTAATCAGATGGAACTGGATCACACACGCCGCCATATGGGGATCCATTGTTGCAGCTTGTATATGTGTCATTGTGATCGATGTTATACCTACACTCCCTGGTTACTGGTAAAGTTCTTTCTCTCTACAAATCATTCTCTTAAGTTAAATTCAAAACTTTTCTAGATTTGGGAAGTCTCAACATTTCCTATGGTTGTTGACAGGGCAATTTTCCAAGTGGCCAAGACATGGATGTTCTGGTTCTGTTTGCTTGCCATTGTTGTGACATCATTGCTTCCTAGATTCGCCATCAAGTTTCTTGTTGAGTATTACAGACCTTCTGATGTTCGGATTGCTAGGGAAGCTGAAAAGCTTGGAACTTTCAGAGAATCCCAAACACTGGGAACTGAAATGAACCTGATTCAGGATCCTCCAAGGAGATGATATGATGATTGATAACACATTCTCAAATCAAATATTCTTTATACCCTTCAACAAAAGTAAATATATATTATGTATTGTTCCATTTTTCCCACTTGGTTGCTTACTGTTTCAAGAATAGAGTTTGTTGGGTTGTAGTATAATTACGTAATCTCTCGGCTGTATTTTTCATTTTGTTGTAACATACGCACTAGTTTTCCTTTGTAAAGAGATCGGCCAAATTTGATTTATATTTCCTGATCAATCGAATTCCCATTTCAATGTCTTTTGATTTTGGTTCTTTGTCTATTTCTGATGAAACCGATGGAACTTACTTGTACCCTTTTATCACATTCATAATCATATCATCTTCAATCAAAACATGCTAGTAGAGTTTCTAAAGATTTGTCCAAAAAACGATCTGAACACTAACTAATAAGATTACATATCCAACTTGAAAGACGCGTTTTTCACAATCCGAGAAATAGATAAGGTTTTGGCTAAAGAAGCAATAAAACTTCCTTCAGAGGAGACTAAACACTTCAGTTGCCACCAAACGTACTCGATTACACCGATCAGGATTTAAAACTCCAACTGCCAGAGAAAACGAACTTAGAGATTCCATATGTTAAGTCAGGATTAAGTGGTTCAGAGATACAAACCTTTTGCAGCCAAAACCATCCGACTCCTGTAACCATAGACCGCTTTTCTTGCTATCATCATCCAAATGAGCCACGGCAATACTGTGATCCACAAAAGCACCTCTTTTTGCCAACTAAAGCATTCCCATTTTGAGTTCCGCTTGGCTGAGATACTCCATAGTCGTAAGTTAACTCAGCCATGGGAGGGATGTGAGAAATGGCGAAGAAGGCGACATGCACGAAGAGTTGATTGTTATGTTCATAGGTAACAGGCTGCCAGAAAACATTAGGGGAGCAACTGTGATTCATGAATCGTCCAATGTTCCCAACATTCTTAGCACTGATTATCATCGGCAGAGGCATTTGAGGTTCTTCAGACATCTCTTCAGAAGCATCTTCGTCTGCTAAGCCAGGCTCATAGTTCCACTTGAAAGAGGCATAGATGCGGGTTGTATCAAAAGTAAAATCATCATTTGCCATAGTTTGCTGCACCTTCGATTTGTCTTTGGCCTCACCTGCATATATACATATAAACGAGCCAGCACGAATAGGATCCCATGAGCGCAAACCCCATCCCCTATTTGGTGTCTTGAAAACTTCCATCCTATGTTTTGATCCCATTTGAGTCACCTTGTTTTTGCAAGTCGTGCAGGGGCAAGATGGACTGCATTCATATATCATAGGCTTGCGAGTAACTAAAACTCCAATACCGGTGTAGGGGAAATCACCCCCATTTTTCCTTATGCAGTGACAGTCCAAGTTCCCAGGTTTGCATGCGACGCCACAGGCACACCCAAAAGAAGGCTGCGTCAGCTTAAACGACTCTGAGTATTTCACCGTTGTGGCGTAAGTGAAATAAGCAGGCCCATTCTCGGCATCAACTTCATTAACAAGTGAAACAGGTATGCTTTCAACCCCGGAAGTCATATCGGGAAGAATGAGTCCTTGCCTTGAAGGCAAACCCGCCTTCCATTTCTGGATTGCAGTCCATGTTGAAAATGCAGGAGGTTGACCAGGAGCTCTCACTAGTTTATACTTGAAGGTGTTGTGTCCAGATTTTCCTTTCTCTACCCATGACTCTTTGATCTCATAGAGTCCATCATAAATGTAGATCTTAGCATTATGAGAAGCTTCTTTCACGCCCCTAATCACCCTAACTGCACTATTCCTACGCAAACTCTTCTCCAAGGCAAGATTACCCCTTTCGAGCTTTTGGTCAGATGTTTGCTTATTATCTTTATCAGCATTACCACCCTGACCAGTATAAATCAAAACATCTGGATTAGCTTCGTCATTACTATAATATCCAGATGACACAATGCTTGTAGCGATGGGTTCTTCTTCTGTTTCCCCCTTGACAACCAAATAGTCGATCCCAGCCATTGATGGAGAATGTAAACCCACCAAACACATCTCAAACCTGAAGAAGAATACGTCACCAATCTCAACACCAGGAACAATACCAGGTCTTTTCTTGGTGTTTGTCCGGACCCCACTGCTCATACAAGTAGATCCTGCTTTCAAATCAGCACGTTTGATAATTCCACTAACTGCTTCCCTTGCATCTTCCAGTTGTGCAAACCTTCTCCTTAGCGCATCAAACCGCACAAGAACACTCACCACCAAATCCCTCGTCCCATTCTCCCTTTCAGCCCCACTAATACCACTCTCGAAATTCATATTCCCAGGCCGAGCAATTGGACGCTTTTTAGGGATCTTTCTTTTCATAGTTGACCCTTCAGGATCAGTGTTGCCATTAGACGTATCAGGAGATCTGAATGACCTCAGAGGAGCAACAATCGCAGGTTCAGATGGATTCTGAGACTGCTGATATTGCGTTGGTGTACTCTGAGTCTGCTGCTGTTGCGGTGGATACTGAGCTTGATTAAGATCTGGTGTGTGTTGATTCGCTTGAGACGAGCTAAATGGATAGAATGGTGAAAACCCAGGTGGAAATGGACCAAAAGGAGGAGCACACACAAAAGGCGGAGCTTGATTTCCGCTGGGGAACACAGGTCTCAGAGATCGCAAAGGTCTGATATCCAAAACTCTCGTCTTATCAGTGAAGTTACCAGCATTTCCTTCCATGCTTGATAATCAAATTGTCTCAAATCTGATCTCCTAATCAAACCAAAAACGAAACCCCCAAAGCCATCGAAGATCTAAAAAAGAAAAAGTTCACCTTTTTCTTTCCGTATCAGAGATCAGAGATCCTCAAAGCCGAATTACACACATGCATCATCATCACAGATTCAGACTTTACAATAACAACAACAGAGGTTCGTTTCAGAAGCAAAAACCCAGAAAGACTAAAACTTTACAACCAAAAAAAACAAACCTAAAAATGCGTACTTGATGATTCACCCATCTTTACGAATTGGCTCAGCAAATTAGGGTTTCCGGAAAGAGAGAGACAAAGGTTAAAGAGAATGAGAGGGAAACAAATAGCGGAAATTTGGTCTAACTATGGCAAAAATATAATTTTGGTGTTTATTGATATCATTTACATCTGCGACTGTTACAGAAGCTTATATTAGCCGTTGGATCAAAATCATTTAATCTTTGACCGTACAAAGATCTAATATGACTTGGTAACCTACGTAAGTGGTTGTAGCTTTAGTCTCAGCTTCGTTATGTTCAGTTCAGTTCGTCAAAGTGATGTAATGGCTTTCGTCGGTTGCCGGTTACACCCGTGTGTAATACTTTGTCGTTTTCCTTTGTTTGTGTTTTTTCAACTTTACTCATTAGAAATAAAACATATCAAAGAGAGGCTATATCGTTCATAAAAGCTCGAGAAATAGATAATCCTCTAACATTACAGACTACAAAATCAATATTATGATTAAATATACGTCAAATCAAAATTAAAGAGCATAATCTGAAAGAACACCTAAGTCTTGAAAAATTATCGAGGCGGTTAATCAATCATTTTTATTTGTTATAAGTAGTCCAAAAATAGAGCCTCAAACTCTAAGTTTTCCTTTGACTTAATTGTCCTTTTATATTAGGCTCAAAATCAAACCAATTTTGGAAAATTAGTACAGGTAAACTACTTTGATTCTAGAACATATTACTTCATCTTTATCTTGCCAAACAACAGCAATTTAGTTTCTAAGGAAAATCCAATTCATGTTTAACACAAAATGTTTTCCTTTAAAAAGTTTTTATTGTTCATATAGTCTTGTCAACAATTAGATCGATAAAACCTGATCTGTAATCCAAAATTTATTCTCTAAGTATCATTTTTATTCTTTTAGACGCAGCTTCTCTGCCCTTCACGCCAAATTTGAAGCACTATTGTGGGCCATGTCTTGTCTCCTTTCATTACAAATTTTGGAGGTAGAGTTTTTGGTAGACTGCTCGGAGTTAATAAAGATGATAGAGGATCCGGTGGGATGACCTGCTTTTCAACCATATCTAGACGATTTCTTTAGTCTACGCAGTGGTTTTCTTTTGTGTTCTGTTGTAGGAATACCCCATGCATTAAATTACAAAGCTGATAGTCTAGCCCGTAGTGTTAGAGGGTTGTCTAGATCTCAAGCGTTTGTAAACGATGTACCCAGGGTCTGGTCCCGCTTTATTTGAATCGAGTTAAGTTGACAAAAAAAAACAAAGTGGATAGAAACCGAACATCTGATTATAGAATCATTAGATGGGTAATCTAAACCAAAAAAATGACTCAACAATTGTTAACTCGTTTTAGTCTCGAGCAGAGCCGGTCCAACATTATTGAAGGCTCTACTCGAAATTATTTTTTGTTTTTTTCGGTATATTCTATAATAATAACAACTACTTTTATTTATTAGTCTTAGAAATGAAAAATTTCTGCAAAGTGAAAAAATAAAATTGTATAATCATCAAACATTTGTGTAACTAACACCAAAATTCTCAAAACTGAGAAAAACAATAACTTAAAATAAACTTTTGACCTTACTTACTAAAAATTAATAAATTTTTAAAAATTTAGAGTCTAAATACCAAAAGATTCTGTCAACTACTCTAAAACACTTAGCCCAAATTACTACAAAACTTTATAAATTTGGGGCTCTAATTACTACAAAATTATATAACCTCTAAACAATTTTCGGTCATAATATTTGTGGGCTCTAAACCATGGTTTATGTGGCTTATGCCACGGTTTGGTCCTGGTCTCGAGATATATATTAAACATCCGTCTTTTATTTTATTTATTGATAGTAAAAACAACAACAAAAGGTGTGTTCTATCTCCACAATTGTACAAAATAAAGATCTAAGAACATTAAGTTCACAAACTTGTACTCGATAAAATTAACGTAGCCACACAAAACACACAAAGACACGAACTAAAAAGAGTAGCTATAAATTTAAAACCAAAACCATTAGCTCACAATCTTATGTAAAAAGATTGTGTTAATTAGTTCTTCACTTACTCGATGGCACTAAACTTCTCAATCATATTCTTCTTACCACGATTGTTCAACATCGCATGAACCTTAGAGCAAGTACAAGGCATTAACATGCAACCACGAGTACCATGAACTCCGGTCATAGTCGAACCACCGAGCTTGCGTGCAATCACAACTGAGTTAACCACATCATCAGTTGGATGATAGATAGTCAAAAGCTGAAAGCCTTTGAGATCAGAAGAGTCAACGATTGGATATAAGAAACCTCTAAGAGCATGAGCACTTCTTAACATAAGAAAAGCTCCAGGAGCCATATGTTTCTCTAAGTGCTCAATAGCTTTAACCTTTGACTCTTTATCCATTCCAACAAGAGCAGCTAAGAACACGACGTCGTATTGGTCAAGTCCTTCCTTAGCGTTGAGTACATCTTTTGTGTGGAAGATCATGCGTTTTGAGAGGTCAGGATCACGAGAGACAAGGTTTGAAGCAAGTGTGTTTGCGTTTGAATCGATGTCGAAGTTGTGGAACGTTGTGTTTGGCAGATGAAACTTAGCCAACACAATGGATGTGAGAGGCATCGGACCAGAACCAATGAAGGCGATCTTGTTAGGGACATGGCTGGTTTGTTGACTCAGAAGATCGAACTCGAGCTTCCCTAGCTTGAGGTAGTTGTTGAAGTAAGGAAAGATGTGTAAATGATCAAGTGGGTTTTGATCTAAAGATCCCAAAATTGTGGAGAAGTGTTGCTCTAAATAACCTTCAGCTTCACCACAAAGCTTAATGAGATGAGATCTCATGTCTTTGACTTCTTCACATAAATATGTGACATCGATGTTTGTGTCTGTTGGTAAGCAAGTGGACACAAGTTGTGTGAATAAAGTGTCGACATTTGTTGAAGGTTTTAAGCTTTCAAGCTTTGAAATTTGGTAGTATAAGTCGATGATTTGCTTCACAACGAGATCATGAGTTTGGCAAGACATGTCGACACTATGAGGTTATGTTGAAGAGAGATGATAATATTGTATTGTCTTAAATAATTTTTTTAGTTTTTGAACAAATCTTGTGTTTGTGGCTTTAACTCTCACAAAGGGTCGTTATTTATTGACAATTGTAGGGACACATTCTTAGGCTAAAACTATTTACCTCTCAATGATTCCATTCATACACGTCATTTCTGTTGGAATTAATCAAGTCTTCATCATATTTTATACTAAGCCTTTCGTATAATATCCTTCGTATAGTATAGTTCGTATAAACTATAGTTTCA
>OVBA01000538.1:0-63289 GCA_900406435.1 Lepidium aucheri | reverse complement strand
AAATCTGTATTTGATATTAAAGATTTGGGAGAAATGAAGTACTTCCTTGGGATTCAAGTGTGCCGTTCCAAAGAAAGCCTCTTCTTGTCTCAACGGAAGTTCACACTTGATCTTTTACGTGAGTATGATGTAGGTTCACAGAAGGTCTCAACTCTTATTGAAGATGCCTACAAAGCAACATGCAAGGGGGAGAAGGATGATGAACCATTTGAAGATGCACAAAAATNTATGTTTTGCGGTCAACCAAGTGAGTCAACATATGCAAGCACCAAAAATGTGTCATTAAAGAATGGTGGACCGGATCCTAAGGTATCTTAAAGGAACTCTTGAACAAGGCATATGGATGGGTCGTAATGAAGATACTACACTTGTCGGTTATTGTGATGCGGATTAGGCTGGTGATAGGCAAGACCACAAGTCAACTACTGGCTATTGCACGTTCCTTGGAGGCAATCTTGTGACGTGGAAGAGCAAGAAGCAGAAGGTGGTCTCTCGTTCAAGTGTTGAGGCTGAATATAGAGCAATGAGAAAGCTCACGGATGAACTCATTTGGCTTAAGCAATTGCTCAAAGACTTAGGAGTAGAGACTCAAGAACTAATCACAATGCATTGTGAAAACCAAGCTGCCATACACATTGCATCTAACTTGATGTTTCATGAAAGGACCAAGCATATTGAGGTGGACTGTCATAAGGTTCGAGAGAAGGTGGAACAAGGGGTAATTCTACCATGTTACACAAGAAGCTCGGATCAATTGGCCGATATTTTCACCAAGGCAGCAAGCACAAAGATGTGTGAATTCATATCTTCAAAACTTGGGCTAATGAAGATGCACAAACCGTGACAATGATCCATACTCTTTTTGGCCTTAGTTGATTTTGTCCTAATTGGGTTTTCCACTAAGGAGTTTTTAATGAGGTGGGGAGTTACAACTTTCAAGCTTGATCCCTAATCAATCATGTTATGGGTTCAAGCTTGAGGGGGAGTATTGAGATTAATATGTTAAGTGTGAGTCAAGGCAGCTCTACTTGAGCTGCAAGCAAGACTCACACGTAACCAATGGTGGAATAAGGTTGTGTGTAACAAAACACATGGATTTATTCAAAAGCCAAACACACTCTTTTCTCAGCCTTATCCAACCGTTGGAAGTAAGTCAAAGTCACGTGTGGACTTAGGAAGAAGGAGATACAACCGTTATGTGCAGTCACTCTCAACCTCGAGATCAATGAAGACCGAATCTTCCTCTAATAGATGAGTCACGTGAATTTTGTTGTGCCAATAATATTTATTCATTTTTTATTGTGTGTAAACCCTAGGAGGTTCACGTGTATATATATGTACTCATGTAAATCAGATCAAAGCAAGAGACAATAAAATCTCTCTCTTTATAATCTCTCTCGATTCCACCTTTCTATCTACCGAAACTCTCTCAAACTCTCTTCAATCTTTCTTCTTCCATAACAATCTCTTCTTTTCTTTGAAATCTTTCGAAGGCCACCTGTGAAATGAAGTTTAATTTTGACTACAAAACTTATAGCATTATAATATTCTAAATAATTTAGAGTTGAATCAAAGATGGCTAGTAGATGCCATTGGTTTTAAATGGTACATAACAACCTTTCTAGCACATATATTGAGTTTTAATCCGGTTACTACAGTTGTCCATTCTAAATAATTTTGATTAATTTACGTCTTTTATGTTTATAAGATATATATATATATATATATATATATATACTAGATGGTGTTCCGCGATTACATGGGAATAGATTTTTATAATTTTTTGCGTATACATAATTACTTATATTTATTTGAATTAAGTATTTTTTGTTTTGTTTATTCATAATATTTGTTGATTTATATACTTGAATGCATTGACAAATTCGTAGTAAACATATATTAATCTTGAAATTTGATATGTAGTTTCGTTTATATATGTGGTTTAATTTTGAAATATTGAAAGTTGATATATAGTGTCATTAAAATTCGTAGTATATATACTTGTATTATAAAATTTTAATTATAATGATGATTTGTGTTGTATTCCAAATGTATATTTTTATATAGATGTTAATTACTATTTTTATACATTGTATAATATTTTGTCTCTAGTACCTATATAAAAGTTAATATTATCTATAAAATCAATAACATCTCGAAATTTTTTATATAGAATTTAGGTTTGATACATTATGATTTTCGTATATAAAATTTATTTTATTCGTGTCATTTAGGTTTTTAGATTTATTATATCTTATATTTTTAGACTCGTATTCATTTAAATTTTTACATCCGCGTTCATTTAAGGTTTTAAATTTAAATTTTTTCGTTTGTTATAAACTTATAATATTTAGTAAACATGAATATTAACAGATATATTATACAGTAAAACATTAGTTACCTGCTAACAAATAAATTATCTACTAAAATATATTTGATTGGCACATATATTATGTGTTAATACATATTGCGGGTAATATATATGTTATAAATTCACTTTCATCTTCTTTAAATGTGAAATCTGATATAGAAAATCGGCCAAAAATATAAAAGGATCACGATCCATAAAATGTTAGTGTGAGAGAAAAGAGTTGGAGGAAAGAAAGAGTGAAAGAGAAGAGGAAGACAATAAAGAGAAAGAAAAGAATAACGAGATCATGAAAGAGGAAGAAAAGGAGAAAGAGAGCATGAGAGAGAAGCATCTAGATCTAATCCAAAAACTTAAAATGTAATCCAAAATGGCTATCTTAAAACACATCATTTTTACTCAAATCAATTTACTTAGATTAAACAATACACGATAAACTTTATTACTCTTAACAACAATTAAAAGCTAAGTGTCATCAAAGAACAAGCATCAAGCAACTGAGGTCAAGGTTGAAAAACAATGAAGCAGAGAAAAAATAAAACCATGTGAGACATAGCTAGAATTTAATGAAGCAATGAAAAATAACAGAAAATCTACAAACTTTATGGAATTAAGATTGACCCAAATGAGAAAAAAAAAAAGAAAGAGCTGTCATCAATTACACGAACCCAAATCCAATTGATGTTCATTATTTTGTGAGGTATTTGCTTTTTGGAATTGAATCGAATCCAAATTGCAAAGCTGATTGTTGGGCTTTTCGAATCTCCTATGGTTTTTGGAATTGTGTCTTCCCAAATTGCAGAGAATGGGATGTGAAAAGAGAGGTGAAAGAGTTGACCTTTGAAAATGATAGGGCAAAAATGTCCAAAAGAGCTGAACAGAATGCTACCTTTTAGGTCTTGGTATTTATTTAAATTTTTTTGTCTACAGTATTATATTATATTATATTAAGAGAGAAAACATAAGAATCAATTACAACGAATCTCGAGAGTTGATTCCTAAATATTTCGGGCAAGAGTATCTGCTTTATGATTCAGTTCACGAAGAATTGCTGAAATGGAAAAAATGGAAAAGAGAGAAGATAAGCGTGCGAACTTTTCTTGAGAAATGTTTGGTATATACAATCAAATTTCTCTTTTATATATATTATATGGAAAATTATATAATTTGAATATCAAATGAATATGTAAGAAATTTGGGAAAGGTTTAATGTATGTGCACAATAATAAAATATGGTGTAATGCATAGGATAATTCCTTAATATATTACTTAATTATCTTTTCCTTAATTTCAATACATAATACATATATATATATGTATTATTTTTAACTATAAATTCTCATTATAGATATTTTACATCGAAAATTTGAAGTACATTTTTCCATTAAAAGTTGTATATATTAAATTTATACGGAAAATTTTGAGATTATCTTTATCAAATCGTAAGTGAAATTTTTATATTTTAATATAATGATAAGAATATCTATTTTTATGGTAAATTTAATCAGTTGTCTATATTTTTATATATTCAATTTTATATAGAGAAAATTGTCAAAATGTATATATATATATATATTTTATATTTGTAGGAATTTTTTAAAGAGAGAACATTTATTTTTTATTTGTCTAGGATAGTGAAATTTGAAATATTCCAAAATAAAATGAATATTTAAGACATATTAGGTTCATTTAATTGACATATATTTAGGATTCTTAATAAAAATGAAATAATAAAATTTTAAATACTTAAGATTTAAAAAGAGATAATTATATATATAATTTTAGAAATAATCTAAGTTTGACAAAAAAAAAGTCTTAATAATCACCAGATATTTTCACCACGACGATGCATTTTTCTTTACACATATTTTTTGGGATAAATTTGTTTAAAAGTGTTGAATATATATTACTCTAATCTTACCACAAAGATCCAATCAACGAAGCGTTCCTATTCTTCTGCTACGCCTAGTTTGTGAATTATTCTTGGTTTTTTTTGGTTTTTGAAATTACAGACAAAAATCACATGCTGTCTTAATCTTCACATGTGCTGTCGATTATTCCATCATTATACAAACAGTAAAAAATAAAAAAATAAAGACATTTTATGTTTGAAGTATTAATTTTCCCTCTCCGGCCACAAAAAGCCAAAAGATGTTTTCATACTTTTGTCTTCCTGTTGGTCTTACCATTACAGAGTGATCCAATGCTGCAAAATCCTCCGGCGACGTTTGAGATAAACGTCGGTGGTGGGAAATTCAGGACCGGACTCACTCTAATCCCACCATTTCCATTTCCAAAACTCTTTCTGCCGAGTGGCTTCGAGTAATAAGGAACCGACGAAACTGAGAGCGAAGATGATCTTCTTAAGGGAGACGTGTGTTTAGGTAGATTGTGTGTCTTGTGAGGGTTATGAGTTTCCTTGGGTAGGAAGTTTAGTTTAGGGTTTAGTGCAGAGCCTGTAGAGTTGCTGCGTGAGAGAAAATGAAACGATCTGATTAGTCCTCTGCTGGTTCGACTCTTGTCGTAGTTGAGACTTATGCTTCTCTTGAACTGCAAGAACAGTCCTCTTGGCTTGTCATAGAGATCAGGTTCTGGATCCGATAGAAGCTCTTTGAGTCTCATGATCTTCTTTTCTGGCGCATTCGATGAGGATGAAGAGGAAGAGGAAGAAGATGATGAAAGAGAAGCTGATCTTTGAACCCGAAAATTTACTGTTTGAGAATAAGAGTCTTCTTTCTTGATCTGTACGGGAAGAATCTTACCATCGGAGAAGAGCTCATCAGCCGGAGAAACTTCTTGAACAGAACAACTCGAGCCAAAGCAGAAATCAAACTCTGAACTTGTATCAAGAAGTGTTGAGTCCAATCTGATTTCACCGTCTTCCGTTGAGTCTAGATCGTAAGAGAAAGAGATTCTTGGACTGATTCCAGAACCAGAGGCCTCAGAACAGCAAACATCAATAGCCATAATCTATCTCTCTCTCTGTAATATCTCCCTTGGTATGATATAATACAAGACCCAAAGCCCGGGAAAAGGATTTAAAAGACTCGATGAGAAGATTTGAAAAATGGTGTATAGAATGAAGAAGATTATGAAGTCAAAGCAGAGGAAGAAAGATGAAGATTCTCAAGTCAAAAATGGCAGCTTCAGCTCTTTTTTTTGGGTAGATTTTCTTACGAAAAGAAGAATAATGAGAAGACAACAAAAGATGGGAAGATTAACAAGCTGTTATGTACTGTATAGGTTTTCACAATAAAACAAAAAGAAAAAGAACAGCTAAAGAAAAGATAAAGGAATAGGTAAAGAACACATCAAATGGAAAAGTAATATTAAGATTTCAATCTATTTGCCAAACCAATATAAAAAGGATACACCTATTTATATTTGTCCTCGTTCATAAAGATGCTTAAATGAATGTAGCTTGACAGTTTAAAGTATTGTTGATGTGTTTAGCATATTCCATGTAAGACAAATGATTTTATACATTAAATATGCTAATGATGACTTGAATCTAACCACCTTTAATTAATTATTTAACTGTTTGAATGATGAAACTTATTTGAATTAAGAATGTGTCTTACACCTACGTTTGCTACAAGTCGCACGAATAAACTGAACGGCGATCACTTTGAGGTCTCCTCGACTTGCAAACTATTTAAAATTTTGAATCAGGTAGGTAACAAGTTTAATAGGATTGTACTGAACATTAAAAGTAAAGAGTCATTCACATTGCAACATTTGGATAACTTATCTAAAAAAATTATTTGATAAATTAAGTCTTCATGTAGAACTTATGTCACAAAAAGTTACATTTATTTTTCCTTGTCAACTGATTGTTTCTCCTTAAAAAGTGAAAAGAGCTAGTGAAGTGTCAAAAAAATTACAAAAGATAAATTTTTGGATAGTTTTCTAATACTACGAACAATAATAATAGTTTTCTAATTTAACTAATGAAGAATTATCGTGCCGAGTTACTCTCAGTCTGGTGGTTAGGATGATCCAGCTAATGACTCAGGGCACTGGGGTTCAATTCCTCCCCACTACACTAGTATGATTAAAAAGAGATTTTAAGGTGTGGGCTAGGCTATGGATCGGGCCTTATCGATCCAATTGTTGACAAAAAAAATTGAAGAATTATCGTAAAAACAAATCTGCTAAATAAACTTTTTAGTTATGAAAAAATTTGAAGGATGGTTTGAAAGTTTTTCGATAGTGGAAAATTGTAAGTAGAATAAAAAATATTTTTCTCAAAGAATACGACCGCCATTGTTTCAGATTTTTTTCTGCCATCAGATTAGAGCCCGTTGCCAGTGGCTCTCTGATATGGGTCAGGTTTAACTCAAACTTATCTACTGCAAGTGCACATCAATGAAGTACTAGTACTTAAGGATCGTATCCACGAAGAATCAAGTATTGCATTTTCGATTATCAATTATATTTCTCAAGCTACACTAATCAAATTCAAGAGAACAACTAGCAAATTAAACAATGTAGACTTAATAATAAAAGGCACTAGGCATAGGGTATTCATCGAGAAGTAGGAATCTAACTAGGGAAACTATTTAGAATATAATTTAAGCTCAATTCTCGACTTAAACAGAATGGTATAACAAGCCTACTCTCGTAGTACACAAAATTCTACTCGATAATTTAGAGGTCCTAATTATCGTTGGTTCCAAATTTCGAACATGCATTAAACAAGTAGGTTCAACTATCCACAATCAACCTAAACATCAGCTATCGCGGTCAAGGATTGATTGCTTATCTAATCTAATTCAGATTCCTAGCAACCTTTTGGAGAGCTAACAATCTAGGTTCATAGATTAGTTGATCAAGCTATTCTAAGCATTAAGCACAAGAATTAGATGGATAATACTCTTATTAGATTCAACTCTATTTGTCCCAAATCATTGATTTCTAAATCCCTAGAAACCCTAAACATGATTGATTAACTACTCAAACATAATTGAAATTGAAACAAAAGACATGATGAAAATAAACTTGAGTTGCATAAAAATATAAAAAGGGAGTTTAGATATTCTTCTCAATGTTGAATTCTCTCTCTCTCTCTCTGGCTTACTGAATAACTCTAAAGTTCTCTGTGAATAATGAGTGACGTGTAAAAGAAACAAAAAATAGAAGTATTAATAAGTCCTTAGATCTAGGTGCAAAAAGGAAAATTAGGTATTTGCTTTGGTGCTTGTTGATCGATCGATCGTGGACTTGTGTGATCGATCTCCAAGACGTTTGGTCTATCGTGAGGTCAAGCTTGTTCTGGCAAGAAGGCTTGATCAATCGCTCAAGATCTTGATCGATTGATCATAGGCCTTTTATGTGAAACTTCATGTAATGCTCCAAAACCATCCAAACGAAACTCCAATGCCAATAATCCAAGTTCCTACATTTTTCATTTGAAAGTGACACAAAACATAGGCAGAAACCTTAAAAGTAGGCATGTTAATGAGCTTAAAACTAGTAAAATAGAGGTATATCAATTCCCCCAGACTTAGCTTCTTGCTTGTCCTCAAACAAAGAAAGAAAAGACTAACGAGAAGATTCCCTTAAGGAACTCATTCGTCATCAGACATTGCACAACACACTCTATATGAACCAATCAATACTTACCTGTTAGTATCGAAACCACCTTGTACTTCCCCCAGACTTAGTTTCTTGCGAATCAGACTCTGTAATCAACCTCAAAATACTCAAATGCACCATACCGACTTCCTAATCATCTAAGTGTTGTCTCATCAAGGGATTATCGATCAATAAAAACATGGACTCATTATCAGCCTTTACCTGAACACAAGACTATCTTCCTATGGTTCCTTTCATCTCGTTCCATTCATTTGCAGCCGATTTTTTCCTACTTTCCTAGGATATCATTTTATTTTTTAACTAGTTGTTTCTTTAGCAACTCAAAGAATGAAAGCAAAAGCGGCTTCATTGGAACAAAATTTTCGATCGTTGGCCAAGTTTTGTATTGCTTTAACTTTGTTTTATAGTTACTTCAGAATCTTAAAACATTCTAATATCTAAGAGAGGGGAAGCATACTTACACAGATAAGTCTTTCAGGACTGAAGAGAGGAATCTAATCCAATGCATACCAAGCCCCTTGACAAGAAAATTAAGTCAGGTTAAAGTTGAAATCGGCATATATTCTTCAAATACCTAAAAATTGATATGTGTCATTGAGAAGATGGTTTGTCTCTAGGTTTTCCAATAGTCAATCGATTCCCAACAAGTGCATATCAACGATCCTAAAAGCATAGAAGTGTAACAATCCTCAAAAATCATGGTGCCTTAGACAACATGTTTCAAAAGCTCAAGAACATAACATAGATAGAGTTAATGTCTGAAAATAACAGCTAAAATAAACAAAACAAAGAAAAAAACGTTAGTCACAGCAAGTGTATCTCCCCTAGACTTACTTCACACCATCCCCGATGTGTAAACAAGCTAGAAGAGATCACGACTTATGCATAAAAAGAAACAAAAAATCGAAAATAAAGAAAGAAAAAGGGTAAGAAAAACTGATCACTCAAGACTCTGACTCTCTCGGTCTCCAGGTGCTCGCCTACATCGACATGGAAGGCGTTGCTCAAGTGGCTGATCCTCTGTATCCTCGGAATCAGCCTAAGATCAATGTCCAGCAACATCAGATCTACGAGCATCAGCTCTAGTACTACTCTCTGGATGATCTACAACATGTGCATGCATGCAGAATGCAACCGGTATCCTCCTAAGTGCCTCCCAAAGGCAACTCCTCATCGAATGCTTCCTCTGCTTCATCTCGTAATGCCAACGTCGATAATGCTGCTCAGTGAGAGAAAGGAGGAATATTATACTCCGCACTGTACTCCTGAATAATGTGTTCGATGGTCTGAGCAACATTGGGCTGCAACTGTGTAGAAGCTGGAGCTGCGGCCGATGAACGCCTCTGTGGAGCTCGTCGCTGAGGCTATGGCTGCTCTTGCTCTCTCATTGCAATCTCTGGATGTGTAATGTGAGGCTCAAATATTACATTCTCCTTACAGATGAGAGATGTAATTTCAGGTGCAGGCAAAGACCAAAGATAAGGCTTGATGTCCCTAGTAAAGTAGCGCCACTTTGTCCGCTCGGTGAGGTAGGTGAAGTTGGTCAATACCAGATCATCAACATATGCTATCCTCTCCACCTTCACTGTGTTGCTAAGATCCAGCTTCAAATACTCTATCATGGGGTTCAAGAGATTACCTATCATCTTGGTGACAGGCTGACTCGGAGTGCCTATGAAACATTGTTTGAGAAGCAGCTTTGCGAACACATATCCCCAGTTGATGTCACAAGGACCAATATCAGGAGCATGTGCAGAACCGTACAAGTCAGGTATCGCAGGGTACAAAGCATGGTGGAGGATCTCTAACTCTGGCTTGGTAAAGGCAGGGTTTACTTCCTTGCATAGAATAGTCGATCCCAACATCTTGGCAATAATCCAAATCGCAGGAGTCGAATGTATGTGAGCTTGGAATCTTGTCCCTGAAAAGTACCATCAGCTAAGATATTCCAAAGAGCGTCAAGAGGAGTACCTTGGTGAGAAGTTAACTGACTGTTGGCTTCCTCACAAAACCCATAGATTGAGCAAATTTGCTGAATGGTCAAATGGTAGTGAATACCACAGTACATGAATGTTATATAGGCCCTATAAAGACGAGCATGAGGGTCGGCTGCTAGGTGTAGATCACAGGAGGCTAAGAACTGCCTGACTGCCTCCAGGTACAGCGGCTTAGTCTTGGTTATAAAGGTACCAAGGCCAAGTCTATCGAGCATCCCCGTTACATCATCGAGAATGCCAAGTTTATCCAATGTCGTCGGACATAAAAACTTGGTCGGGACGAGCTGGTTCTGCAACATCTGATCATAAAACACACAATGGAAGCTCTCCCATCTTGAATCCTTAGTCCTCTTCCTGTAGGCACTATTGTACTTCAACAACGAGGGTTCAGATCTATTGCCCAAATTCTTCTCAAAAGGCTCGTTATCTGGTCTAGACCAAGGAAACATGTTTG
The DNA here is from genome assembly GCA_900406435.1 of Lepidium aucheri. Lineage (NCBI taxonomy): Eukaryota > Viridiplantae > Streptophyta > Magnoliopsida > Brassicales > Brassicaceae > Lepidium > Lepidium aucheri. Next base: position 52,872 of record OVBA01000538.1, on the reverse strand, counting down.
ATCGAACACTTCAGGATTCGAGGACTGGCCTGCCTTAATATTGGATGAAGGTCTAACCTTACGTGAAGGTCGCTTGCCCTCGCGAGTTCTCTCCGTGGTCTGCACATATCGATCAAACAAAAGAAAAACGAAAAAAAATCAATATCCTCATAAATTTTGGAAAATCGAAAGTATGTGATTCAAATGAGAATTGTGTGAAATCAGTTGCTAAATCAAGCATAGAACATCTAAATCATCTATCAATGCTTCAACTAACAACACAAATTCCCAATTCCATATCTAAAATTCAAAATTCTACAATTTTTCCAACAACCTAACAATCGCAAGAATCTAACAATATAATAGGTAAGACTGATCGAAATCATCATAGAATCATGACTACATATTGGTTTAACACAATTGAGCAACAGTAAATCAGAATCTAAAATTCCCAAAAAAATCTCACCTATTTCACCACTTTTAAATCGAAAATTTAGAAGTCATACCTTTGCCAATCGAGTTAGATGAATAGATAATTTTAAAGAGGATGAAATTTCAATCAGGTTAGGCTTTTGAATAGAAGAAAACGGTTAAGAATCGAAGAAGTTAGAGGAGATTTAAGTTTTTCGCCTAAAAATTGCCTAAAACAACTGCGAAAGAATAATTTTGAACGAAACCCGTGTTTTCTATGTTATAAAGACTTATCTGGCCTGCTGATCGATCGATCAAGGCATTGGTCAATCGATCGTACCCCTTAAAACATGTTGATCGATCGATTAGGACCGTGCAGGTCGATCACAAGATCGAACGCATCATCCTTACCTTTGATGATCGATCAATCACATATGTGTAGATCGATCACTAGATCGAGCATAAACCCTTGAAGCATCAATTATCAATCGATTACTGTGTGGATCGATTGATCAAAGCCCTTTGGTCGAATTTTCTTACCTAAAACAAACTCAAAACGAAACCAAAAATCAAACAAAAACAGAAAAACTAAGAAAATAAAAATTACCTATTAGTGGGTTGCGTCCCACTCAACGCTTGTTTAAATTCAATAGCTTGACTTGAATGCCACCTAATTGGCTAAATCATCCTTGGGAGGAATGATCACTCCCTTGGTTATTATCTCATCTTTGATGAACTCATTGAGTTGTTCATCCTTCTTGTGGAATTCAGTACGTGTTTTGTCCAGCAACACTACAGTTCTATCAGGTTTCAATTCCTTCACCGATTATGGTTCAGGAGATTAAAGATTAAGACTTCCTGCAAAAATTTTCAAACACAAATTTTGAAGGATAGTTTCAAAGTATTCATTGGGTTTGTCAAAAAGGATACTATCATCATCATATTCAGCTGATTTTCCTGCTTGCTCCTGATAGATCTCATATTCTTCATCCGACCAATACTCTGGTTCCTCATACTCCAAATTTGTGTTGAATAAATTTACAACCTCAACTTTCTCATTCTCAACGCAACTCCTTACACACCACAGAGGTCCTTAGTTGATTTTCTACTAGGATAGTAGACTCTTTTATCTACGTTTCCAAGCACGACCCTTTGGTTGGGAAAATCAATCCTTGCCCCAACAGTATTCAAGAATGTTTGACCCAAAAAAAAATGTGCACAGCTCCTTCCTTAGCCATCTCAACAACCGTAAAAATCGGTTGGAACCTTGCATTTTCTAATAATGAGTGTGAAATCGACTAACCTGCCTCTTGGGCTCTTAGAAGTGGCATCACCAAACAAATTGGATGAGGTATGCTCCTACATAAGCTCGATCCCAAGCTCCCTCATTGTCTCCAACGAGATCACACTAACACTTGCACCGATATCACACAATGCATCACCAAAAGTCAACTTTCTAAGAGAACAAGGAATGGTGAACTCTCCTTGGTCTTCTTGCTTTGTAAGCTCCTTAAGATAGGGTATAGGAGGTCGGTACTTACTCTTACAGCTGCTCTCCTTATCCACATCGAGTTCCTTAGCCCTCAAATGCAAAACATTTCATGATTCTCTAGTGTTCTTCTCAACTTTACCCAGTAAAGCTCCTTGTGGTCTCCTCATAGCTTCTGCTATTTGTGCCACTTGTGTATCCAGATTTTTCAAGTGTACTGAGACAGATTCAAACTTATTGTTCAAATCATTGTACATGCTGTCTACCTTAGTATTGAGATCCTTAGTAGATTTTTTCTGCTCGGGTGCAAGCTCTTAAATGAGAGCTTTAATCTCATCATTAGAAGTTCCAAATAAATTAGCTTGTTGTGTCGCCTCTTGTGTGTAAGGCTTGTAAGGTTAACGCCAATTTCCAGCCACTGAATACGTTTGGATGTTCCATTTCTTCCCTGAATTATGCACAAACGGTTTACCCTGAAATGGTATCCCTGTGGCATTACTGGAGGTGGTATGACGATATCTTGTGGATTCTCGACGTTGGTGCTCCCGTATGAGAGATAGTTTTGGTTTTGTCCCCTGTTTTGCCAATTCACATAATCGACCTCTTTCTGATCTTCAGACATGTAGGACTCAACCTGAACTTGATCAACTTCCCTAGTGTCATCCAGCTGGTGCACTCCTTGGTTATCTCCTCGACTCGCCTTGATAAGCATGTCGAGCTTCTCCGAAATCTCATCTATCCTCTTAATCTCGACACGATTGACCTTCTTACTTTGATCATATTGTGGACAATGGTTTCCTGAACTTGCAGCCAAGTTGTCGATGAGAGTGAGGGCTTCATCCCTAGTGTTTGTCATGAAGTCTCCATTGTTAGCAGCATTCAAAGAGTTCTTATACTCCCAATCGATTCCTCCATAGAATGTATTGAGCAGCTACTCATCCAAATAACCATGGTGGGGGCAATCTCGTTGGTACTCTTTGAATCTCTTCCAAGCTTCATGCAAAGACTCACCTGAACGTTGCTGAAACGCTGAAATCTTGCTTCTTAGTGTTGCACTCCTTGACTTAGTATAGAACTGATCCAAGAAGGAAGCTCTGACGTGGTCAATGAACCTAGAGGCAAGGATCGCAACCATCTAGAAGCTTTGTTAGAGAGTGAATGGTGAAACAGATTGCACTTCACATAGTCTGCAAGGACTCCATTCGAGCTTGTGGTACTGCACATGTCTTCAAAGTTCTCGATGTGATCCATCCAGTTCTCTCCTGGATGACCATTGAAGACATATTGCTTCACTAATCCAATCAGCTGAGACTTGATCTCATAGTCTTGCCTCTGGATAGGTGGAGGTCGAATAGCAGACCTATTCTGATAGTATGTGTTAATGTATCCATATCACCTATAGCACGGCGTCGAGGCTTTTCCTGCTGCATCCTGAGCATAGCTAAATCTATCTGCAACTGTTCAACTGTTTGCTGAACATCCTGGTTTCTCTAAACAGCTGGGTGAATCTCACGGTCCTCAGGATTCTGCTGGTTTCCCTGATTCATTGCTTTTGCTTTGCGATTTTCTCTTTCAACTCTAGCAAGTTCTTCATTATTCAAACCAAGTATATTATCTGAACCTTGACTTCTGCGGTGCATAAACTTGAAACAAAAACAAAAAAAAAACACAAAACAAAACGTAAGTAAAAGAGTATAGACTTGAAATAAAATCTTAATTAAAGAAACAATTGGTTCCCCGACAACGGCGCCAAAAACTTGATGTGGGCCAGATTTTAACCCAAAGCTATCTAGTGCAACTGCACAACAATGAAGTAGTAGTACTTAGGGATCGTATCCACGAAGAACCAAGTATTGCACTTTCGATTATCAATTATATTTCTCAAGCTACACTAATCAAATTCAAGAGAATAACTAGCAACTTAAACGATGTAAACTTAATAATAAAAGGCACCAGACATAGGGTATTCATCGAGAAGTAGGAATCAAACTAGAAAAACTATTCTGAATATAATTTAAGCTCAGTTCTTGAATTGAACAGAACGATATAACAAGCCTACTCTCGTTGAACTCAAAACTCACTCGACAATTTAAAGGTCCTAACTATTGTTGGTTCGAAATTTCGAACACGCATTAAACAAGTAGGTTCAAATATTCACAATCAACCTAAACATCAGCTATCGCGGTCAAGGATTGATTGCTCATCTAATATAGTTCAGATTCCTAGCAAGCTTTTGGAGAGCTAACAACCTAGGTTCATAGATTAGTTTATCAGGCTATTCTAAGCATCAAGCACAAGAATTAGATGGAGAATAGTCTTATTAGATTCGACTCTATTTGTCCCAAATAATTGATTCCTAAATCCCTAGAAACCCTAAACCTGATTGATTAACTACTCAGACATAGTTGAAATTGATACAAAAGACATGATGAAAAATAAACTTAAATTGCATAAAATATAAAAAGGGAGTCTAGAGATTCTTCTCAATGTTGAATTTTCTTTCTCTTGCTTACTAAATAACTCTGAAAATCTTTGTGAATAATGAGCGATGTGTAAAAGAAAAAAAAAATAGAAGTATTTATATGTCCTAAGATCTAGGTGCAAAAAAGGAAAATTAGGTATTTGCTTCGGTGGTCATTGATCGATTGATCAAGGTGTTGATCGATCGATCGTGGACTTGTGTGATTGATCTCCGACACGTTAGGTTGATTGTTAGGTCGAGCGTTGTTCTGGTAAGAAGGCTTGATCAATCGCTTAAGATGTTGTTGATCGATCATGGGCCTTTTCCATGAAACTTTATTTAATGCTCCAAAACCATCCAAACAAGACTCCAATGCCAATAATCCAAGTTCCTACGTTTTCCACTTGAACGTGACACAAAACACAGACAAAAACCTTAAAAGTAGGCATGTTAATGAGCTCAAACTAGTAAAATAAAGGTATATCACTCTCACAGCACCGGAACCGGTCTTTCCTTTTGTCTCACCGGAATGGCGTATGGGTTTTCTGATTTTAGTTTTGTTGGGGTTTGTATGTAGATTGAGGATTCAATGGATGGTTTTGATCTTCTCTCATGGTGTGAAGCTTCGTCTAAGTATGTGGGCCTCGCCGTTCTCCTCTCAGTGGTCTAGCATTGAGATCTCTGCTTTTGTTTTCCGTTATCTGGCTCGTCATAGTTTCTGGGTCGGAAGTTTTGACTGGAATCTAATGAGTTGGGTTTATTTTCACCGCATCTCCACTTTCTTTGGTGGTCTGGTCTTCGGCCGGTGAGTTTGTAGCCGGTTTATCTAGCTTTGTTGCTCATAAACCTATTCCATCTCCTTGTTCCCTTTTGAACCTTTGACCTTATGTTGTGGTTTAGTTTTACGGTGATTTACTCAACTAGTGTAGAATTATAGGGAAATAACTCAAATAGTATGGAATTATCGAAAATGACTCAAATACTCTTCCTTTTTAATTGCCATGTTGCCCTTTTGAGATGTGTAAACAAAAACGTAATAACAAAAATGCCATTAATGAATTGTGCCACATCAGTGCACGCCAATCACTTAGGTTTGCCGCGAAGCACAACCAAGCTCAACCAAAACTCTACCAAGCTCAACAAAAGCTCTACCAAGCCCAACCAAAGCTCTACCAAACTCAACCAAAGTTCTACCAAACTCAACCAAAGCTCAATCAAGCTTAAGCAAGATCCACCAAAGTCAACCACACCATAATTCACCTCCACAAATCGTTGTCAAATAAAAACGATACTAACTTTCTGTAATTAGGAATTTATTTTGTTAAACACTAGATAAATGAGGTTTTTTCTGTTTGGTAGATTTTGGTGGAGTTTGGTAGAGTTTGGTAGAGTTAGTGATGCTAGTGTGGTAGAGCTTCGGAGAGTTATATGGTAGAGTTTGGTTGAGCTTGTCCACTGTGTGGTAGAGTTTGGTTGAGCTCGCCAAAGAACTCACAGTTAAAAGGTTGGTTTAAGTGCCCATTAGAGGCAAAACGCCCAAGGAAAGTGACGACTTGTTGATGTAAAGGTGTAGAACATAATGCTCAAACATGTAGAGCAGACATCCAATCTTAAACATCTACCAACCTCTATTATATTTATTATGTGTTTATCCATGTTATGTGTAACACTACCAAACTCTATTATGTGTCTATCCATGTTATGTGTATCACTATCCATATCTATTCAGTTTTAATTTTGTTATGAACAAGGCAATCTTTTGTTAAGTTAATTTATTAGCAAATTTTGTAAAAGCTATTGATATACTCTCATAGGACCATCTTCTACGTCATAAAATTATGGTCCTTTGAGAGTATTTGTTTGTTTACAAAAGAAAGTTTTATAAAAACTTATACAAACTTTACCATGATCTACCAATAAAAAGGTGATTCTACCAAGAACTACCAAGATCTACTAATAAAAAGGTGAGTCTACCAAGGACTACCAAGAACTACCAAGATCTACCACCCTGTAAGCAACCCCTGCGATGCTATAATCAATACCCCCTTATCAATGTTTTCCACACGAGGAAGCGGACATGTGGAATTAATTGTCTCTGGTATTTAAAACTCATCCAGAACTTCAAGGCCAAATTTCATGTGGATAAAAGGGACGGCACAATCCTGCATTTCCTTTAATCTGCATCCAAGGGCTAAGCACTCGATAAACTTCAGTTGTGTAAATGCCACAGTCACCAGATTGGTGGTTCACTGGGGTCGCTTTCACCCTAGAGATGGTGTAAGCCTTCGCTTTAACATGTTTCCGCATCTCCTTTGGTAGCATGGTCCTACGCAGATATGGAATCATCCTGACGTACGGCCTGTTTGCGTAAAAAAAGGAAATCACATTCATAAGTAAGATCAAACAACCTCTACCTAAGATAAACCAAGCTCTATCATAGATAAACCAAGCTCTACCAAAGATAAACCAAGCTTTACCAAAGATCATCCAAGCTCTACCAAAGATCAACCAAGCTCTACCAAAGATAAACCAAACTCTACCATAGATAAACCAAGCTCTAGTAAAAAGATCAAACAAGCTCTACCAAACATCAACCAGCTCTAACAAAGATCAATCAAGCTCTAACAAAGCTCAACCAAGCTCTACCAAAGATCAACCAAGCTCTACCAAAGATCTACCAAGCTCTACCAAAGATCAACCAAGCTCTACCAAATATAAACCAAGCTCTACCAGCCAGTTGTAGATGAAGAATACCTGACTGAGTCAATCAATACTTGATACACTACAGCTGAGAGGGCAGGATCGCATATGTTAGTGGTCTCTTTAACCAAATCGACGACAACCAATATCAAATGGACATTGTTGATGTTATGAGAAATGTACAATGTGACAACATCCTAAAACCAATGCTTGTTCGTTGGACACCAAGTTGGGGCTCTCCCAGAATACATTCATTCATAGATGTGTTCCTGTGAAAAAGAAAAAATAAAACACTTCAAAAATAAATCATCCAAAGTCTACCACACTATAAAAAAATCTACTAAAGTCTACCACACTATCAAATAAATCTACCAAACTCTACCACACTGTAAGATCAATCTACCAACGTCTACCATACTATAAAATGATCTACCAAAGTCTACCACACTATAAACTAACTCTACCAAAGTCTACCACACTATAAACTAAGTCTACCACACTATAAACTAACTTTACCAAACTCCATCAAACTATAAACTAGATTTTCCAACCTCTACCACACTGCAAACTAACTCTACTAAACTCTACCACATTGTCAAATAAATCTAACAAACTCAACCACACTATAAACTTACTCTACCAAAGTCCACTACACTATAAAATAAATCGATCAAACTCTACCACACTATAAACTAACTCCACCACACTATAAACTAACTTTACCAAACTCCATGAAACTATAAATTATATTTACCACACTCTACCATACTATAAAATAACTCTACCAAAGTCTACCACACTATAAACTAAGTCTACCACATTATAAACTAAGTCAACCACGCTATAAACTAACTCTACCAAACTCCATCAAACTATAAACTATATTTATCAAGCTCTACCAAACTATAAACAACTCTGCCAAACTCTAAGACATTGTAAAATAAATCTACCAAACTTTACCACACTATAAACTTACTCTACAAAAATCCACTACACTATAAAATAAATCGACCAAACTCTACCACACTATAAACTAACTCCATCACACCATAAACTAACTCTACCAAACTCCATTAAACTATAAACTACATTTACTAAACTTTACCACATTGTAAACTAAATTTACCAAAGTCTACCACACTATAAACTAAGTCTACCACATTATAAACTAAGTCTACCACACTATAAACTAACTCTACCAAATTATGTCAAACTATAAACTACACTTACCATGTTCTACCACACTATAAACTAACTTTACCGAATTCTACGACATTGTAAACTAACTCTATCAAACTCTATCACACTATAAACTTGCTTTACCAAAGTTCACAACACTATAAAATAAATCGACCAAACTCTACACTCTATAAACTAACTCCACCACACTATAAACTAACTCTACCAAACTCCATGAAATAATAAAATACATTTACCAAAATGTACCACATTATAAACCAACTCTACCAAAGTCTACCACACTATAAACAAAGTCTACCACACTATAAATTAACTCTACCAAATTCCATCAAACTATAAACTACATTTACCAAGCTCTACCACACTATAAACTAACTCTACCAAATTCTACCACATTATAAAATAAATCTACCAAACTCTACCACACTATAAACTTGCTCTACGAAAGTCCACTACACTATAAAATAAATCGACCAAACTCTACCACACTATAAACTAACTCTATCAAACTCCATGAAACTATTAACTACATTTTACCAAACTCTACCACATTATAAACTAACTCTACCAAAGTCTACCACACTATAAACTAACTCTACCACACTATAAACTAACTCTACCAAACTCCATCAAACTATAAACTACATTACCAAGCTCTATCACACTATAAATTAACTCTAACAAACTCTAACACACTGTAAACAAAACCCAGAAAATCAACCAAAATCTACCAAATGAAAAAGTAACAATCGAGACTAAACCAATAAATTTAAACCCTCAAACTTAGAATACAACATTTACCTTTACCAAATAATAACTTGAATCTCTAGATCTATAAGTTTAGGGTTAGAAATCTCTCAAACTTTAGGAAAAAATTTCGATTCGAACAAAACTATACAATTTGGACATCAAAATCGCAAAACATACAGTGTATCACCTTCTATTTGAAGTTTGAAATCATGAAAATAGAGAAAGACGAAGAAGACATTATGAAAAAACGAAGAAGAGGAGGAGGAAGAAGAAGAGGAGGAAGAAGGAGAGGAGGAAGAAGAAGAGAATAAGAAGACGAAGACGTAACGTAACGTAAGGTTTTGTTTTGTTTTTTTTTTGTTTTTTGTTTTTGAAATGACAATTCTGTAAATTAATAGACAAGTCATTTTTTTTTGACTTTTTCCACACGGTTTTTTTGTCCAACTTTTTGGAGACTATTTAAATTATTTAGGTATAATTGTAGACTACTTGAATCATTATTTCTTAGTTTTAATCAAGTTATGCTTCTCCTCTGTCCATAAAAATCTCAACTTTAGGATTAGATGGAACTTGTTGCTGGGATTCTCTTCCCCTTAGTTGTTGGTCCCTTAGCACCTTAGTTGTTGGTGTTTTTATGTTGTTTCTGTTTTAGTATCTCGTTGATTTTTAGTGTTATAGCCATTAAAAGTCCTACTAAATTTTTGAGCAAGTCATTGTTGCTAGTTCTCTTGCGAAATATGTTGACCTTGGCATTTACAAAGAAGAGAATCTTCAGTTTTAGAGAAAGTCAATAAGTGTTTTCAAGTCATCGTCCATAAACATGTCTTCGAGAATGATGTGCGGAATCTTTTTAGGTCGTATGAAAGACTTGATTCATTGTTATAATTTTGTTATATCATGGGATTGCAATCACTTCATCCTCTTAGTTTTGTAGGATTGAATGCATCCTTTGTCTTTTTGTGGTTCAATGTAGTTCTCTTATATCTTTGTGATCCTTCTTATTCAATATCATACAGAGAGAAAAAAAAAAAGTGAGAAAGTTTTCCAATCATAAGTATTACAACAACTAAATGATAGATACGGGTAAAAACATCTAAAATGGTTAAAATTCACTCTCAAGTAGTCTTGATTTTTTTCAAAAAATTTAGATCAAAAAGCCTTTTTATTGCTTAGATTCTAAATTTTATCACACTAAATCAAAATTTGGTGGAAAATTTTTGAAATATTTGGCCAAAAATATTTTCTCTCTGTTTTTTAAATACTATTTTTTTCGTCTTCTTTGCCACAGAGCAAATACAATTTAAAACAAAACTAACAATTTATTTTTCTTTTAGACTTTTGTTTTTGTAACCAAACAGTTAACTTTTTGGGCAGTATAATAGTAAGAAAATTTATAATTTTATATTACCAAGTGATTCCTTCTGTTTATCTTTACCTTTTTATTGTCGATCAACTGTTTATCTTTACCTTTATTGCTGGAAATGACATCTGATAATAGTGTCTGTATTTAAATCTACATAGTACCACAATTATTAATAACTGAGGGTATCATTTGATACATTGTACTTGATCATTGCCATACAATATGTCTGAAAAGTGCAGTAATAATATCCACTTACTAATAAAAATTGAATCAGCAATGCATGTTTTCTGGTTCGAAACATTGCAGCTATAAACTCGGGAAATGATCTAAAAATGTTTTGTGTATGTAATTCATGATTCGAGTTTAGATATTAAGATATAGAAGTATTGAGTTAGTAGATCAATCTTTGGATCAATAATTACTTTTCATCTATATATAGATTAATACTTATTGCTGGCGACACCATTATAAGAGAATAAATGAAGAGTCAGGAGATGTTTCTGTGAATTAATTGAAGTCATTTGCTTTAATCATGTGAAGAGTAACATCGTTCGCGTACGTTACTATAATACTAATTTTGAGAAGTTTATAATATAAATGCGATCGAGTAGGGGGCATGTGTTTTGGGTTTTGATCCGATCTTATCGAAAGATTTCATAAATTTGAACAAGATCTAGAGAGAAGCATCTTCGATTTTGTTATTTCTTATTTTAAATTAGTATTGGTTTTCAATGATAGTCTTGAATTCGTCTTGTTATACTTTTTACTTTCCACAAATCATACTTTTTATGTAAGTTCATTTGTTACTTCCGGCCCATTTCATTTTTTTTTTGTGCACGGTCTATTTCTATCCCTAATCCTATACTTAGATTCTTTTTCTAATTTTATATAAAATATACATGAATGTCTAATTGCACACAAAATTAGATAATGACAATCGAATTTCACACATAGTATACTAAATCTATCCAATTACACAAATTATTAGATAATTATAGTTTTTTTGTATACCAACATTTGGTTACGATCATAAATTATAAATTAATCGAACCTAAATCCGACCAAATCTCAAATAAACAATTAAATCTAAGCAGGTTAGGATAAATATTTTCTATTTGAGATTTGACCGAGTCTAAATTGGTTTAGATTCTGTTAATTAAAGGTTTAACATCTTAATCGATTATTGATTTACAACAAAATCACAATTATCCAGCAATTTGTACAATTTTATAAATTTCGTATACTATGTGTAGAATTCGATAGTTATTGTTTAATTTTGGATGCAATTAGGCATTGCATGTATACTTTAGATATAATTAGATAGATGATCTAAATATAGATTGATCTGTTTTTATATTGAAACTTTAGGATATAAATAGACTTTCGACCATCTTTTCGATAAAAGGTTTTCAATTAAAATGCAGATAAGGAATAAATCTCTACCTTTAGTCTCTTTCCAATAATTTTGAGATTCTTTTGCGCAGTTTAACATTAATGTGTAACTGATGCGTTCTTAAAATGGTGGTGATCAAAGCTGCTTATAATTTTTTTAACTCACGAGTTTCTAAATTTTATGGGAGAAACTTGAACTATATTCTTCTGTGATGGTCCATTCCATAGACACACTCTCATATTTGAATATGTAAATAGACCGAAAGAATGAAGTCATATCTATATAGGGGTGATTAGAAAATGTGTTTTACTTTTACATAGCAGGGGAATTAAACATGCAAACTCATTAAAGTCTCCTATTAAAGCTGTTTTTTCCTTGATGGATCATTGGTCAGATTTTTTACCATGGGCGGACATAGACTTTGAGGAGAGGGGGCAGCTGCCCCCACTAACAAAATTAAAATCCTAGTTTATTAGGTAGATTTATATTTAATTAAATTAGTGCCACCATTATAATTATCACACAAAAACATGCCACCACTACAATTAAAATGTGTCTCGATCTTTTATACTTATATGGCTAAAGCTCATTACTAAACTATCTCTTCTTCACAAATAATAAGTAAACCCAATTATAATATATCCAAAATTTAATTTAAAATTAATTAAATAATCAAAACCTAATTTTATTTCTACAGATTTCTTTCTTCTCTCTGACTTGCACCCTCTCTTACGTTACGTTTGCGCACAGGAAAAAAAAAGTCTTTAAAGGTATTACTTTTATAAAGTATATTTATTTTTGAAACTAGTTGATTATTGTATTCTATTTCTGATTCATCAAAAGATTGTTTTTTATTCAAAAAATAAATTTGAAGTTTGACTCCCAATTGACGTTGAAGAAAACTTGATTCTGTAAATTTTATTTATTATATTTTTTATTTATTTTAGTTAATAACATAAATTTTATTTATTTTGTAGATAAACTAATGGAATGATATTATAAAAGAGCTTCTCCTTCAATATCTAATACCAATATTGACGATTTGCTTTGGGATCCTGCTGAAAGGAAAGATATAACAGACTATCATCCAAATCAAAGAGATGAGGTAAGACACAAATATCTAGCTAGGGGTCCATGTCAACCCTATGACCATGATTTAAAAAAAACACATACAGGAAATGCATTGAGGCGGTTTAATCCAGCTTGGTTTGACTTGTATGGTACTTGGTTAGAGTATAGCCCATTAAAAGAAAGAGCCTTTTGTTTATGTTGCTACTTATTTAAAGACGATGTAAGAAAGCAAGGTGGAAGTGATGCTTTTGTGAAAGAAGGTTTCTCTAGTTGCAATAAACCTGAGAGACTAAACACTCATGTAGGTAAACTCAATAGTTCTCACAATAATGCTGCTGAAAAATGTGAGAACTTGATGAACCAAAGTCAGTCTATCGTTCATGCTCTACCTAAGCAGGATAATGTGGTGAAAAATGAGTATCGGATTCGCTTAAATGCTTTCATTGATGCTGCTAGATTTTTGTTGAGACAAGGATTACCTTTTCATGGTCATTATGAGTCAGAGGAGTCAGCTAATAGAGGTAACTTCTTAGAGCTTGTGAAATACACAGGAGAACATAATAATGCTATAGGCAAGGTCATTTTAAATAATGCTCCAAGAAATAACCAGATGGTTTCTCCAATGATTCAAAAATATATTGTCAATGCTTGTGCTGAGGAAGTATTGAAAGTTGTTATAGAAGAAATTGATCATGGGGTATTTGGTTTGTTGGTTGATGAGTCTGCTGAAGTTTCTCACAAAGAACAACTAGCTGTCATTTTTCGATATGTTGATAAAAATGGGATAGTGAAAGAGAGATTTATTGGAGTTATTCATTTTAAAGACACATCTTCAATATCTCTAAAATCTACTATTGATGATTTCTTTACCAAACACGGATTGAGTTTGAAAAAGTTGAGAGGACAAGGCTATGATGGAGCAAGCAATATGAAGAGTGAATTTAATGGGCTGAGATCATTGGATCTTAGGGAAAATAAAATAGCATATTATGTCCATTGTTTTGCTCATCAACTTCAACTAGTGGTTGTGGCAATCGCAAAAAAACACTTTGATATTGGAGACTTTTTTGACATGGTTTCTACTTTGATAAATGTGGTTGGAGCATCCTGCAAACGACAAGATATGATTCGAGAAAGTTACAGGAAAAAAGTGCAAGAAGGGATTAGTTGTGGTGAGATTAACACTGGAACATGATTGAATCAAGAAATCTCACTTCAAAGGCCTGGAAATACTCGATGGGGTTCTCATTATAGAACATTTATGCGATTGGTTGAGTTGTTTTCGTCTATTATTGAAGTTCTTGAGTATATCCAAGATGAAGGCTTAGAAGACTCCAAAAAAAGCCAAGCATATGGTCTTCTAAAGTATTTTCACACATTTGATTGTGTGTTTTATATGCAACTAATGCTTCTTATTCTGGGATTGACTGAGAATTTATCCATGGCTTTGCAAAGGAAAGATCAAGATATTTTGAATGCCATGTCATTGGTGGACTCAACTAAGAGAGAGTTACAGAGACTTAGAGATGATGGATAAGATTCACTTATGCTTAAAGTTTCATCTTTCTGCAGCAAACATAATGTTGAAATTATTATCATGGAAGAAGAATTTGTTGATCCAAAAAAACCAAGAAGGAGAACTAACATAACCAACATGCATCATTATAAGGCCAACTGTTTTTACACGGTTCTGAATTTGCAGCTTCAAGAGTTCAATAACTGCTTTACAGAAGTAAACACATATTTACTTAAATGTATGGCTGCCTTAAGTCCTCTTGATTCATTCCAAGAGTTTGATAAAGAAAAGCTGATGAGATTGGTTAAGTTTTATCTAGATGACTTTACCTATGGAGAGCTTTTGTCACTTGAGCAACAACTTGATATCTACATTGATAATATGCGCAGAGATGATCGATTTCAAAATTTAGAGAATCTTGGAGATCTTTCTATTTTGATGGTAAAAAATCAAAAGCATCTTGCACATCCTTTGGTTTATAGACTTTTGAAGTTAGTCTTAACTTTACCAGTTGCTATAGCAACTGTTGAGAGATATTTTTCTGCAATGAAGCTGGTGAAGACAACTACGCAGAATCGAATTAGAGACCAATTTCTAAGTGGTTGTCTTGTGTTTTTTATTGAAAAAGAGTTGTTGGAATCTGTTTCAAATGAAAAAGTGATCAAAAAGTTTCAAATGTTGAATGAGCGTAGGGTAGTTTTATAAGGAT
Organism: Lepidium aucheri; assembly: GCA_900406435.1. Classification (NCBI taxonomy): domain Eukaryota; kingdom Viridiplantae; phylum Streptophyta; class Magnoliopsida; order Brassicales; family Brassicaceae; genus Lepidium; species Lepidium aucheri. The sequence goes on along the minus strand of OVBA01000538.1, from coordinate 37,830 downwards.
TTATTGAAGGTTTTGTTTTTGGTTAAAAAATTTATTGAAGGATTTTTAATTATAATTGTATTATATTTTCTGCGCCCAGTGAAGAAAAATTCTAGATCCGCCACTATTTGTTACCAGTAATTAACTTACACTCTATAGTGGTGGATCCAAATGTTTCTGTTTTAACAGCACTTAAAGAAACAGTCGTTCGAGAAAAAGTCCATTTCGAGAGACAAAACTTATAAACATAAATAAAACCTTATGTTTTTATTTGTTAGTTTATTGAAATTTAAAAGACAGATGATAAAATAGATAATACTTAACATGATATTTTGTGGCTGAGAAAAAGTTTACCGCGGAAAAGCTTTACTGTTTAACCGAATATTTTACATTGAAAAACAAACAATAAAACTAAGAAATAGTACACTTAAAGGGGTGTACAAATTAACTTTTGGGTTGGGTTAAATTAGGTTTTTAGGAATCAAAGATATACGTACCAAAATTGTTCCATAACAATTGGATTAAAGTTTTTTTAGATTTTAGAATTTGGGTTGGGTTTAAGCTGTTTGTATTACATTTAGTATAACCATAATAAACCACAAATGTAATTTTATGATTGGTTAAGCTTAACATAAAGATCAAAACCAAAATACCATACCAAACCAAAAATCAGTACTTGGTTCAATTTTGGTTCCTAATAAAGAACTGTTCGGTTAAAATATTTAACTGAAAATCTAATGGAACCAAATAAAAACTAAAACTAATTTGTACTAAAATATTTTGGTTACTTCTGATTAATTTTGGTTGCAAATATTTTTTTGCTTTACTTATTTGCTTACTTTTGATTACAAGTAACTATTAGGAAGCTAATCAATATTATTTCAGATTTAATTCGGTTTTATCAGTTAGAAACTAAAATCAAACCAGATTTTTGTCAATATTTATTGGCTACCACATTTTCAAAACCGAAAACTGAAAAAACATATTTGAACTAGCCCAAAAATCAAACATCAAAGCTTAGTTAAGTTTAAGGTTCATAACACATGTCTAGTTTCGGTTTCGTAAGATATCATTTATCCTAAATAATATAAGTAATAATAACTTGTTAATGATATTTTACCTTTTGTGATGTAAATAAATAAATTTTATTTATAATTAATAATACTATTTCATTAGAAAATTTGGGTTTTTATTATGGGTTTTTAGTCTAAAGAGCAAATAACTTAGACCTAAATTCATGAAATAAAACTCAATTGAGTTATTATAAAAATCCTCAAGTTCATATCCATACTCCTTAAGTAATTTGTGTTATAACTTCTTTTGTGTAACTTACAAACCAACACAAATCAAAATAAGAGAAAAATGATATTTCACTCTTACTTTCCTCTGGTGTCTCGCTCTTTCTTCTTTAATACAACACAACACAAAATATAACTCATAAGTCAAAATAATTATTACAACTCCTTCTCACATTTCTTTTATTACTTCAACTACGTATCTCATCTCTTCTCTTGTCCTTTTCTTTTTGTTATTTTCTACTTTTTATACAAACTAATAGATATAATAATATATATTATATTTCAACATAGGCTTATTGGCTAAACGACTATGGATCTTGATTGATCATCCTAATTCTTTGTTGGCAAAAGTTATACGAGGACGATACTATATGGGTTCTAAACCTTTGGAGCCTCGCCGACTATATACTCCCTTTCGTATGGATGGAGGACCATAATATCCGGACGAGATTTTATCATGAAGGGTCTAATACACATAGTGGGTAATGGGAATACTACTCGAGTCCGAACAGACCCTTAGATTCCTGATTCCACTCTAAGACTAGCACTCAGGAAATGCCCTATGTTATATCCAGACCTAAGGTTTCCAAATTGATAGAAATATCTCTAAAGGATTGATGGACACTTTTGGAACTAATATACATGATCTCCAAGCGTAAGCATGGAAAGCGAAATCTCCACAAAAAAATAAGACATTTCATATGGCAAGTATTATACGGACATGTTGCAGTTAAATCTAATATAATAAGACGCGGGGTACAGTGTGACACACGGTGTGATAGTTGTGGCATGGAAATGGAGGATATTAATCATGTCCTTTTCGAGTGTCCACCTGCACTCCAGATGTGGGTACTCTCCAAGATCCAAGCAGGGTCACAATTCCCAGGGACATCGATTTTCACTAATATGGACTACTTATTTTTGCGAGTACCAAGAACAGAAGGGTATGATAAATTTCTGTGGATCATGTGGTTCATTTGGAAAGCACAAAATGAGAAATCTTTTGCAGCAAAAATCAAAGATCCCCAAGAATTAGTTTAACGTGCTGAAGCAGAAGTGGAAGCTTGGGTGATAGCTTAGAAAGATGTACACATAAAAGTTAAAAATGAAGGAGCCTCATTGTACTCTAATAGAGGAACAATTTCAAGACTGACTACGGAGGATCCAGATTTTTCAGGATATAAATGTGTGGTATATGCATCCTCGAAAGACTTAGAGATTTTCAAAATCTTAGGATGGTACTATTTTCATTTTATGTTGCTCAAGTACAAATGGGAGCACAATGCTCACGACGAAGTCTGTCTCCCTTGCATGCAGAATTTGAGGCTCTTTTATAGGCCATGACATGTATAAGCTCATTGAATTTGCCAAAAGTAGAGTTTCTTGTAGATAGCTCGAAACTGGTGAAGATGGTGGAGAATCCTTTAGCGTGGCCTGCCTTCTCACCATATCTCAAGGATATTTTCACACTCAAGGACGAGCTTGAGGTGGTCTCATTGTCACTGATTCCACGTATTTTTAACTACAAGGCTGATCGATTAGTTCGGAGGGCTAGAGACTTATCCAGCAAATTCTCTCTATTGAACAATGTACCGTCCAATTGGACTAGTTTTTAATTTTATTTTATATAGTTAATTTGACAATATATATACATATATATATATATATATATTTAGAGTTATTTCATAACATGTTATCAGCACGATTAGCCCCGTACCAGAAAAATATAAAATATAAATTTTGTCAATTTTATCTTTATACTTTTGTTATATTAATTAACTGCCACCCATTTATATATGCTATATATTTAAATTTAATTTATATACTGTTATAATGCCAATATACCGTGTGAGTGATTTGTTTCTCGTATATTTAAATTAAATGTCCAGAAGATATTTACAAATCGTTCCAGAAGAGGAAAAATATGCCCAGAAGACATCTAGAAAGCGTTCTTGAAGAACGTTTAAATTAAAAATATCCTGAAGACATATAATAAAATTTGGTCGAGAAGAACAAATCAAACTAAATTTGTTCAGTAGACAGATAAATAAAAATAAGTTTTTCCTGTTGACAAATAAATAAAAATAAATTTATTTAGCAGATAAATGAATAAAAATAAATTTGTCATGAAGACAAATAATATAATTTATTGTTATTGCATCATATTTAATTTATATGATTGCATTGTTTATATTATGAATATTTCATGATTGTTTTATTATTAATTTTGATAATTTTATTTTGGATATAATTTTCTAACGGTTATGAAAAGTAAAAAAAAGAAAAAAATTACAACGGATATATTTATTATTCATAATGGTAATATTCTAATATATAAATACACTCATTTTCATCACTCAAAATTTTCTACCTCCTCTCATTTTCTCTCTAGAAATTGATTCATTTTTTTCCAAAATGTTGGGTTTTAATCTTGTATTTCGGTATAATTCTTTCTTCTATTTACAGACTTTTCGTCGGCGATTTCACTCACACAGAATTTTGGATGATTATTTGGTTAATTATTTTGACTTTATATGTCTTTGTAATCGCGTGCTTATTTCATTTTTATGTGTTTAATTATTAACATGTTGTTTTGTTACATTTTATTTTATGATAATAATTAAATTTATGGTTATTAAATTTATTGTGCAGTAATCATGTCAAACTTGGCTAAACTCGAGATCGCTGCCCTTGATATATCTGGAAATAATCATATAAGATGGCAGTTGAAGCAAAATTGCACTTAAAGGGGAAAAAGCTCCTTGATACCATAGATAAGTCAAAAATGACTTCATAAGAGCAAAAAGCTAATGCTATGATATTTTTGGTTCACCATGTCAACGATGTTTAAAAGATGAATATATAACAAGAAACGATCATGCAGATCTTTGGCAATCACTCAATGATAGGTTTGATCACCAGAAATATGTGATATTACCGAAAGCTAAATATGTTAGTTATACCTCAGGTTTCAGAATTACAAAAGTGTAAGTGAATATAATTCTGCGTTGTTTGAAATTACTTCAAGAATGATGTTATGTGGAGAGAAGATAAGCGATTATGATATGATCGAAAAAATTCTCCAAACATTTCATCTGGGAAATGTAGTCTTGCAACAACAATATCGGGCAAATGGATACAAGGATTATTCAGAATTAGTGCAAGTTCTTATGGTAGTAAAACAAAATAGTGAACTTATGACGCTAAACCATCAGTCTTGCCTATTGGATCAGCATCATTCCCAGAAGCGAATTACATGAGCGTTGACGCAGTCGAGGTAATAAATAGCTGCCAACTTTATCTTCTAAAATATATTTCACAAATATAAATATGATTTAATCATATGTTATAGTAAACCCGAAGTTTACATGTTCATTGAAAATCTGGCATGAACGTTTATGGCACCCTGGTTCTGTCATGATGCGAAAGATTATGGAAAATAAAAATGGCCATTCACTAAAAAACTAGAAGATTTTTCAATCGAAAGAATTCTCGTGTAATGCTTGTTCTCCTAGAAAACTAATAACTCGACCATCACCAGCCAAAGTTGGGAATGAATCTCTGGTATTCTTAGAAAGAATACATGGTGACATATGTAGGCCTATCCACCCACAATGTGGGCCATTTAGATATTTTATGGTTTTAATTGATGCATCTAGTAGATGGTTACATGTGTGTTTATTGAGCATACGAAATATGGCTTTCGCAAAATTCAGTGCCCAAATAATCAGGCTAAGAGCACAATTTCCTGACTATATAATAAAGAAAGTAAGACTTGATAACACTGGGTGAATTCACTCTACAGGCCTTCAACGACTATTATATGTCATTGGGAATAGATGTTGAACATCCAGTCCCGCATGTTTACACATAAAATTGCATGGCTGAGTCTTTAATCAAACGATTACAGATTATTGCTAAACCATTAATAATGAGAACAAGACTTCCAATTTCAATATGAGGTCATGTAATTTTGCATGCTGTGACACTAATTCAAATAAGAATGAGTGCATATCATAAGTACTTCCCATTAGAATTAACATCTGGCCATAAACCAAATATATCCCATCTCCCAGTTTTTGGATGTGCGGTTTATGTCCACCGCAAAGGACATAAATGGGACCACAAATGAGAATAGGGATATATATTGGGTATACATCTCTAAGTATAATTCACAATCTGGAACCAAAAACTGGTGATATATTTACGGTACGTTTTGCCAATTGTCATGTTAATGAAGATGAATTTCCAGTATTAGAGGGAGGAAATAAAGAAACTTCGAAAGACATTACATGGTGATACGATCCTAATGAGGATTAGGATCACCCGGACCACACTCAAGCCGTAAATGGACAAAACCGGTGGTGCAACTTTCAGACTAGTGACCAAAGGTGAACTCGCCGGCTAGAAGTTGAAGAGTCACGACTCTAGATAATTAAAATTAGTTTCCCGGTGAGTTATAAGATTCTTTGAGTCAAGCTTAGGTGATGCTTGACCCAAAGAAGCCACGAGATGATCGGTGGAAGTGATTGAAGGCAGCGGAATGAAAAGGAAGATGAATGGTCAGAAATGAAAGGTGAATGAATAGAGAATGGATCGAATAGAACTACCAAGAGATGTAGAAGGCTCTTAGTCTTCAAACCTCACTAATAATCTGGATATTACACACCAAAGAATTAGCAAGCTAAAGGAAAACCTCAACGATCAAACCGGAAAAGTTTCTTAGAGATAAAAGGTTCGATGAAGATTACAACTAGGGTTCTTGTGTTTAAATAGCCACAGAAAATGGGGTTTACTTAAAGAGGCCAGAAACATACTTGGCCATTTAAAAAACAACTCAAATGAAACATAAATATAAGTCTACTCATTGCTTAGCTGATTTGATAGTCTCTTTCACCGGTTTTATAAAGCATGTTGTCGGGTTTTGATGTGAAGTGTGTGTTGCAAACCTTGTTAAAAACTTTTTGCTTGGACAAAACTAGCAATCAAGGAAAAGAGTGTAAGAACACACACCTCCCATTGACAACCCTTAGTCGGCTTGAGTCACAACCAATGTGTTTAGATAAGCCATAAGACTAAGATTGCTTGAGGCTCTTATTATCATATCATCCCCTCCCTCTTGAAAAGGATTTGACCTCAAATCCACATCATCTGAAACAAAAGGGACCGAGTCAGCAACATTGAAACTATTACTTACGGTATACTTACTTTGAAGATCAATTTGGTTGGTGTTGTCATTGATCTTCTTGATGATCTTGAAAGGACCGTCCATTCTTGGCATCAACTTTGATTTTTTCTCATTTGGGAACCGGTCTTTCCTTAGATGTATCCACACAGATTTCCCTTCTTTGAAGCTCATTTCTTTACGGCTCTTATTAGCTTGCTCTGCATACTTCTTTGTCATTTCTTCAATGTTGGGCTTTCTCATGAATCTGCTTAACAAATTCTGCTTTCTTTTGTCCATTCATGCTAAGTCTCGCACTCAAAGGTAAATGCATTAGATCCAAAGGAGAGATGGGATTGAACCCATAAAAATCTCAAAAGGAGAAAACTTAGAAGCTGATTGGACAAAATGATTATATGCGAATTCAACATGAGGCAAACAATCTTCCCAAGTCTTAATATTCTTTCTAACTAAGCCCTAAGGAGAGTTGACAAAATTCTATTAACTACCTCAGTTTGACCATCCGTTTGGGGATGACAAGTAGTGGAGAACATCAACTTAGTTCCTAACCTAGACCACAATGTCTTCCAAAAGTAACTAAGGAACTTAGCATCACATCGGAAACTATAGTCTTATTCCATGTAAACGCACAATCTCCCTAAAGAACAAAGTAGCAACATTCTTAGCATCATCCGTTTTGTAACAAGGAATAAAATGTGCAATTTTAGAGAAGTGATCTACTACCACAAAGATATAATCACGCCCTTGTCTAGTTCTAGGCAAACCAACAACAAAATCCATAGATATGTCATGCCACGGATGCAGAGGAATAGGGAGTGGAGTATACAAACCGTGAGGTTATGCCTTAGCCTTAGCCATTTTACAAGTTGGGCACCTATCACAAAACCTCTCGATGTCTCGCTTCATGTGCGGGCAATAAAAGTGTTCTTGCATGATATGCAACGTCTTGGCAACTCCAAAGTGTCCCATTAATCTGCCTGCATGAGCTTCCTTGACAAACAGTTCTTTCAAAGAAGAGTTAGGAACACATAATCGATTTTCATAGAATAGGAAACTCTCATGACTATAGTATTTCTCGTAAGCAAACTTCTCACTTGATGGAGAAGCCTCCTTAAAATCAGAATCATCAGCATAGAGAGACTTAATATGTTCAAAGCCAAGCAACTCAACTTCAAGAGTAGAGAGTAAAGTATACCTCCTTGATAATGTGTTGGCAACCACATTATCCTTACCTTTCTTGTATTTGATGATATACAGAAATGTCTCTATAAATTTGATCCACTTGGCATGTCTTTTGTTAAGTTTTTGCTGACCTTTTAGATGCTTTAGTGACTCATGATCGGTGTGAATGACGAACTCTTTATGCCACAAATAGTGCTGCCAAGTTTGGAGGGATCTCACAAGCGCATAAAGCTCCTTTTCGTAAGTAGGATAGTTAAGCATAGCTCCTCCAAGCTTCTCACTAAAGAAAGCGATTGGCCTCTTATCTTGCATAAGAACAGCTCCAATTTTTACACCTGAAGCACTACATTCAATCTCAAAAATTTTAGTAAAATTGGGTAAAGACAAAATAGGAGCATTAGTAAGTTACTCCTTCAAAGCTTGGAAAGCTTCTTCTTATGGTGACTCCCATTTAAACCCAACGTCCTTCTTTATTTCTTCCCTGAGAGGTGCAGCCAAAGTGCTAAAGTCCCGTACAAAACGTCTATAGAATCCAGCCACCCCATGGAAGCTACAGACTTTGCTAACCGATTTTGGACTTGGCCATTCTTTGATTGCTTTGTCCTTTTCCTCATCCACTCTAACTCCATCTGCAAATACATCAAAACCTAAAAAGACAAGGTTATCTATTCCAAAAGTACACTTCTTAAAATTACCATAGAGCTTCTCCTTTCTAAGTATTTCCAAGACCAATCGAATGTGCTTTACGTGCTCTTCTAGACTCTTGCTAAAGACTAGAATTTCATCAAAGTATACTACCACAAAAACACCTATGAACAATTTCAAGACATGATTCATTAACCGCATTAAAGTACTAGGTATATTTGTTAATCCAAACGGCATAACTAACCACTCATATAGCCCTTGTTTCATTTTAAATGCAGTTTTCCCCTCATCACCCTTACTCATCCTAATTTGATGATATCCACTTTTTAAATATACCTTATAGAAGATCTTAGAACCATACAATTCATCCAACATATACTCTAGCCTAGGAATAAAGTAGCGATACTTCACCATAATATTATTAATGGCACGGCAGTCCACACACATCTGCTATTTGTTATCCTTTTTGGGCACAAGGAGAACCGGTACCGCACATGAACTCATGCTTTCTCTAATGAGTCCCTTCTCCAAAAGCTCGCTCACTTGTTTCTCAAGCTCCTTGGTCTCTATTGGGTTGGTTCTATAAGCGAGTTTGTTGGGCAAAGTAGCTCCGGGTATAAATTCAATTTGATGCTCAATGCCTCTCATGGATGGAAGACCGTGAGGACTTTCTTCTTGGAATACATCTGCATAGTCCTACAAAAGTTTAACAATAATGCTCAGAAGTTCTGGCCGTAAATCATCCAAAGTTAATAAACTATCTTTAATCATAATCAAAGCACTAGATATAGTACTCCCTTTGGATTGATCCTTTGAAGATGGAGTAGTAGAGGCGGTTGTATCCTTTTGCCTAATCAAAATCTGATCCAAATACACCTCATGGGGAGTCATTGGAATGAGAGTTGTCTTCTTGCCGTTAAGCTCAAAACTATATCTATTTGTGAACTTATCATGAACCACACAGCGATCGGATTGCCAAGGGCGTCCAAGAAGAATGTGACAAGCTCTCATAGGTAACACATTACAAAGGATCTCATCCTTATACTTCCCAATGCAAATTGGTACACTGACTTGTTTCTTAACCAGCATTTCTCCTTCATCATTTAACCATTGTAGCTTATAAGGTCCTGAGTGTGCCAGCTCCTTGAGATTAAGCTTCTGAACCATAGTCTTACTAGCCACATTAGTGCAACTACCACCATCAATAATCACACTACAAATCTTGTCCTTAACCATGCATCTTGTATGAAAGAAGTTCTCCCTTGACGCTTGATCAGAATCCTTAGTAATAACACTAAAAGCTTGCATTATCACAAATAAAAGACCCCTTAGTGGCAGCTCATTATCATCGTCAGTAATCACATCAGACCCCTCATCTTCAGATTTGTACTCTCCATAAGCTCTCAACAGGATGATGTGGTGGTTTGGGCATTCAATTGCATAGTGCCCCAAACCGTGACACTTAAAGCACTTGACATCTCTAGCCCTTGAAGTATACTTTTTTGGCGCTTTAACCTCTTTAGTTTGACTTGGGTGGAGCTCCTTAGATGCAGCTGGTTTATTCTCCACCTTGGCGTTTGACTTGAATTCCTTTTGAAAACCGGTTCTTGATTCCTTAGCATAGCTCATCCGGTTGGAGTTGTAACTTCAGCGACTACCTTTCCTCTTAAGCTGTTTTATCAAACATCACGGCGTTATGTAGATGCTCCTCAATATCCTCATAATCACTGATCTCCAAAAGTTCTATAAGTTGAAGGTTACTCCCGCCCAAAAACCTTGATATTCTTGCCTCACTACTTTTTTTAACATCAGCATGCAACATCAATGTCTCCAATTCTTGGTAAAAATCTTCTATGGTTTTAGACCCTTGATTCAGATTTCTCAACCTCGTTTGTAGCTCTCTATGATAGTGGCTAGAAACAAACCTCTTCCGGAGTAGTTGCTTCATCTTCTTCCAACTACAGATGGGAAGCTCATTGTTCTTCTTTCTTATTGTCACAAGTTGATCCAACCAACTAAGAGCATATGCATAGAATTATGTGGTTGCATAACGGACCTTGCTTTCCTCTGAATAATATTGACAATCGAACACAAGTTTGATCTTCTTCTCCCTTTCAATATATGCATCCGGATCACTCTTACCGTGAAAAGCAGGAATCTTGAGTTTAAGACCATTAGGAGCATTGTTTTGTTGATTTTCATCAGTTCTACCTCTCCTCATACTATGGTTGCTACGATAAGAACGTTCACTTCCATAGTAATCCTTAGAAACAACCTCATGCTACGACACATCTTACTCATCACCCGTTAAGGATTTCTCCGTAGTATTCTTTCGACTAGTCTCACCCTGTTCACGTGTTTGGTATGGAATTGTATGTTGTTCTCTCCTAAATTCATCAAGCGTTTGATGCATCATGGTCTTCATGTTTGTCGTGACAGCCTCGATCAACAACTTGTTGTTCGGTGATATATTGTTGGTCTCATTCTCCGCCATTTCCTACAACACAACAAGAAGAGAATGCAAGTAGTATATTTGGGAAAAATAAGATTCAGATAAAATTTAAATGATCTTCACTTCCCTAGGTCCAAGTTAAATTAAATTCCTAAATACTACTGACCGAAAATAAATGCAGAAATTAAAGATCCTTGACCAATCACTCGGAATGCGAAGACACAAAATTTTTGATCAGAAAAATTAGAAAAGTTTCGACAAAACCTTTGCTCTATGTGGCTATGATACCACTTGATACGATCCTAATGAGGATTAGGATGAACCGGACCATACTCAAGCCATAAATGGATGAAACCGGTGGTGCAACTTGTGGACTAGTGACCAAAAGGGAACTCACCGGCTAGAAGTTGAATAGTCACGACTCTTGATAATTGAAATTGGTTTCCAGGTGAGGTATAATAGTCTTGGATTCAAGCTCAGGCGATGCTTGACCCAAAGAAGCCACGAGATGATTGGTGGAAGTGATTGAAGGCAGCGGAATGAAAAAAAAGGATGAAAGGTCGGAAATGAAAGGTGAATGAATAGAGAATGGATTGAAAAGAACTACCAAGAGATGTGGAAGGCTCTTAGTCTTCAAACCTCATTAATAATCTAGATATTACACACCAAAGAACTAGCAAGCTAGATAAAAACCTTAATGATCAAACCGGCAAAGTTTCTTAGAGATAAAAGGTTTGATGAAGATTACAACTAGGGTTCTTGTGTTTATATAGCCACGGAAAATGGGGTTTACTTAAAGAAGCTGAAAACATACTTGGCCATTTAAAACATAACTCAAATAAAACATAAAAATAAGCCGACTGATTTCTTAGCGATTTGATAGTCTCTTTCACCGGTTTTATAAAGCATGTTGTCAATGAGGTTTTGATGTGAAGTGTGTGTTGCAAACCTCGTTAAAAACCTTGTGCTAGAAAACCCAAAGAGACAAAACTAGCAATTAAGGAAAAGAGTGTAAGAACACACACCTCCCATTGACAACCCTTAGTCGGCTTGAATCACAACCAATGTGGTCGGATAAGCCATAAGACTAAGGTTTCTTGAGGCTTGAAGTAGCATTGTGCTTCTCAGGTATCTTAGCTTTAGCTCGAGTAATAGGTCCAATGGGCAGCTCCAATGCTTGTTGTGCTTCCTCCGGTTTCAGCTCCAAGTTGTCTTCTTGTTCTGGCTCATGTTGTTGCTCCATATCATATCACATGGTACACACCGTCGTTGTGGCACCTTGATCTCCCTACGAAACAACATGAATTGTAAGTTCAGAAAATTGTGCATTTACAAAATATGGCAAATCAGATACTATATGTGTTCACCGATACAAAAAGGGTGACAAAATCATATATACCCGCTGTGAATATTCCATCTAGAGTTATTGTTCCGGAAGAACAAAATGATGGAAATATAGCAAATGAACCTAAAGTTCAGTTAAAAAGGGGGAGACCTATGGGATCAAAAGATAAAAATCCCCAAAAGAAAAAGAATTGGGGAGAAATAAACAAAATGGTCCAGAAGAACCAAATCATATAGAGAAAAGTCCTAAGACTAAAATATAGAAAAACATGAGGTTTCCATCAACTATGCCCAAAACAGAAACATTTGGGTTAGAAATGAAATAGAAGATGATGATGGAATTTTCTCATTCTCTGTATCAAAAGAAATACATAATGAAAGTGATGATCTAGATCCAATGTTCATATTAGAATGCCAGAAAAGATCTGACTAGGAGAAGTGGAAAAAGGCCATGATAACAAAATTGAACTCCCTCGGTAAAAGAAAAGTTTTCGACATATTGTCATAACACCTGAACATGTAAAACATGTTGGGTATAAATGGGTTTTTGTTCAAAAAAATGAGAAAAATGAGGTAACAAGGCATAAAGCCCGACTTGTTGCCCAAGGTTTTTCTCAGAGACTGGGAATTGATTATGAGGAAACATATTTCCCGGTAATTTAGGCAATTAGCTTCAGATTCCTGATGAGTCCAGCGGCATCTAAAAATCTAGAAATGCATCTAATAGATGTTGTGACAACATATCTATATGGGTCACTTGATAATGAAATATATATGAAAATCCGAGAAGGATTAAAGATGCCAGAAGCATTGAGTTCAATATCAAAAGAAATATGTTTAGTCTAATTACAACAATCACTCTACAGATTAAAACAATCCGGACGCATGTGGTATAATCGCTTAAGTGAATATTTGTTAAGTAAAGAATATACCAACAATGCGATATGTCCTTGCATATTTATTAAGGAATGTATATCTGGTTTTATGATCATTATTGTATATGTTGATGACTTGAACATAATTGGAACTCTAAAAGAAATTGATGAGACAAGAACTCATATGAAAGAAAGATTTTGAAATAAAAGATCTTGGACAGACAAAATTTTGTTTTGGATCCCAGATCGAGTATCTTCGGAATAGAATTTTCATACATCAATCAAATTATACAAAAAGGATCTTAAAACACTTTTATGTGGATAAAACAACTCCTTTGACTACTCCAATGCTCAATAGATCACTTAATGTCGATAAAGATCCATTCCGACCATGTGAAGATAACGAAGAGGGGATCCTGAAGTACCTTATGTGAGTGCTATATGTGGAGTCATGTATCTTGCAAATTGCCCTAGACCATATATAGCATTCGCTACTAATCTACTTGCAAGATACAATTCGTCATACACGCAGACATAGGAATAAAATAAAACATAAATTTCGTTATCTCCAAGGAACAATTGACTTGGGATTATTTTATAATAGAAAGTCTAGTTTCAATTTAGTTGGTTTTACAGATGCAGGCTATTTATCAGACCCACATAAAGCTCGATCGCAAATCGGATATGTTTTCACAATTTGAGGCACTGCAATTTCTTGGTGTTCCCAAAAGCAGACCCTAGTCACTACCTTTTCAAATTATGCAGAAACAATTGCATTTCATGAAGCATGTAGAGAATTCATATGGCTCAGATCCATGACTCAACACATACAAGAAGCAAGTGGAATTGTCATAAATAAAGAGCCAACAAAAATGTTTGAATACAATGTTGCTTGTGTCGCCCAACTCAGAGAAGGTTATTTAAGAGCGACCGAACGAAGCATATTCCCACAAGATTTTTTTCTTAAACACGAGAATTCGAGAAAAATCTAGAAGTAAATATTCAATATATTCATTCAGCAGACAATGCATCAAATCTGTTCACGAAGGCGCTTCCCACGACAACGTTCGGAAAACATGTTCGCAGTATCAGGATGCGTCAATTATAAAATTTATGGTATTTATCATTTTAGTGGGAGATTATGTCATTGTGCTCTTTTTTCCTCATCATAGTTTTTATCCCACTAGGTTTTTCTATAATAAGGTTTTTAATGAGGCAGTATGTAATACATAAATAATGATAGGTAATTAAGGGGAAGTGTTATAAATATATAGATATAATAATTACTTATATCATAGATATAATAAGTATATACAAGAATATCTTACCTCTCACCCCCTATATATGTATTCACCTCTTTCGTGTAACTTACACACCAACACAAATCAAAATAAGAGAAAAGTGATATCTCACTCTTACTCTCCTCACTTGTCTCGCTCTTTCTTCTTTAATACAACATAACACGAAACATAACTCATAAGTCAAAATAATTATTACAAGTACTTCTCACGTTTCCTATATTACTTCTATGTCTTATCTCATCTCTTTTTTGTCCTTTTCTTTTTGTTATTTTCTACTTGTTATACAAACTAATAGATATAATAATATACATTATATTTGGAGTTATTTCATAACAATTTGAAATTTTTTGGGCTGGGTTTTTTTGCAACCTAACCCATATAGCCAACAGCTATTTAAAAATTATTGGCTTGAAATACACGAAATTTAACAACTACTATATTCATCATTTTGTTACTCGGATAAAGCTTGTAGAATGTAAGAGCCAAGCAAGCTAAATGGTATAAAAATAACTCGCCAGCCAATGGGAGTTTGCAAACAAGTGAGATAGAAGTATTTGAAGGAAAAAGTAATCTTTGTTGGTGAATGGAAGCCCCCCTATCAATTTTTCTGGATAGGTAGAACTATTGGAAGCAAATGGAAAAAAGTTGTCATTGAACATTTCTAGTCACACGGGAAGAGGTTGAAAGAGTCGGTCTTGAAAACCGAAGTAGAATGAAGAGAGATTTGGTAGGAAAATATGTAAAAGAATTTGTGAAAGTCTCTGGTCAAAATTGTAAGCTAGTATGTCAATATACAAACCATGACCGTTGGATCTTTCTCTCTATCTCTCAACAATAGTATGATGTTGATACTTACTGTAGTGGCCAAAAGCTCTATGGGACAGACGAAAGAGAGTTTAGTCTTGTCACGCATGTGATTTTGATAGACTCGAGGATTGAAAGAGATTGTTGTATTATGCTATCTAGCTAGCTTTTTTTACCTCCATCGACATCCTTCTATATTTCTTTTTTTTTACTCAAAAGTTTATAATTGGGTCGACGAATCTGGAACTTATTGTGTAGAAAATGAATATTCAACTGAGAGAGGCACATGGAAATATTACTGATTTTAGAAAGGAATAAGGTGCCATTTGCCTTTGGAATTTTTAAGGATAATATTGCTGACGTTATTGTACTTCTTCACTCTGACATTATTCTATGCTCTCTACATGTGTTTTAGTGCTTGTGGCATCACTCACTTATCCTCTTCTATATCTCTTTTTTTTTATTAATAATCGTAATGGACAGTACAATATTCTCACATGATGAGATCAAACAAATTAGCCCATTACAATATCTTATCCGCAGATTTTATTTTTTTGAAAAACAAGAATTATCGGATATTACATATCTTATATATTAAAACGAGAGACACTTTGATTTTGATCATATTATAAACTTGAAAATATAATTAATATTTTGTTTATAACAATCCTTAAAATAGGCTTAAGGTAGATTTTGTTACAAATTTATATATAAAAATCTAAAACTAATAAAAAATATTAAAAAAAAAAGATTTAACGTAAATATATCGGTTACAAATTCAGTTCTTGATTTGGTTCAAGTTTGGGTTTAGTCTCGATTTTCCGATACATATATTTAAGACACATTTGTAGTATTTTTTTGGGTTCGGTTCCTCTGATTCGGTATTTTATTTCTTTTGATTTAAGACTTACTTAAATATTTTTATTTTTTGGATATGGTTCGGTTCAGTATAGGTCGAGTTCGGGTTTAGAGGTATTTTTATATAAAATTTTTGAATTTAAAATAATAATAATAATAATAATAAAACTAACTCTAGAAAGCTAAAATTTGGTTCTTGATTTGGTTTTGGTTCGGGTTCGGATTTAGTTTTTTGGATATATAGATTTAGGACTTATGTGAGTATTTTGTCGGATGGTTCCTCTAATACATATCAATTTTGGTTCTGGTTACAGTCATCAAATCAACATCGCAAAACAATATTCTGAAATGTCAGCACGGGTCTAACAACCTAAATAAAAAAATTTTAAAGACAATAAAATTATGCGTTATAATGCGGGTATAATCCTAGTTTAAATTTAAAATATATATAATTAGTTCTTCTATTTTTGCGGTGTTGATAAAGCTACAGTAATGAGTTTGTAAAATCGTTGGTGAACTTGTAAGTTGTGTTTCTACATATCTTTAGAAAAAAAAATTTTAAATAAATGAAGAAAAAAGTGTTTTAACTAAATGATATCCCTCTTCACGCGATTCACTATTTTCTCTCTAGAGGTGATTTCTGTTTCTTTTTCCGGCAAGCTCTTTGATGTTACTTTTTAGTTTTCCGACGTTGCTTTCTGGCTCTCTGGTGCTTCTTTGTCTGTTGTTTGCCTTTGCATTTTGTGATTTTAGATCTTCTATCAGTGCTTCTTCACCATTGTTTGATTCTTTGAAAATTTGATAATCTCTGGTTCTGTTTGGCTCTTTTTCTGCAAATTGACTTCTTCAATCTTTTCCTGCCACTATGGCCGAGATCTCCTTGCCAATCTAAGGTTTCTAGACCTCCAGTTACTCATTCTTCTCCAGATTGTGCTTCTTTTGGATTTCATACAGTATTTGCTAAGGTTTCTTCAACTCACATTGCTTGATCTAGCTCTTCTCGAGTCAAATCTTCTTTTGCAATTTCGCAAAATTGCAGCGGATCTGTTGCAATTAATACTTCCTCTACAGCTCTAATTCCTACTTTTAGCTCATTTTTAGTTAAATCTTCTACTGGTCAGAAGGTTAACTCTGAATTTTTTCCTCCCAGAATCTCTTTTGCTCGGAAATTTGTTTCTTGTTAAACGCTATTAAGGAATCTACTCTCAAAGCTTGGCTTTCGGCTCCACAAATAACTGCTATTGTTGTTACACCTTATGATATTACTCCTGGATATCAAATGAGGTTGTTTTTGCTCTAATTCTTGATGATGTTATCACTAATTCTACTTCTCTTTGGTCCAACTTTGTGATTGGTCACTTTATAGGTGAGGCTACTCATATTGATATTATTCATGCTACTATCAATTGTATTTGGCAGAACTTTAATAAAGATCTGAAGATTGATGCTACTTTCATTCGTCCTACCTCTGTTATTTTTTGTATTGAAGATGACTCTACTAGGTCTCGAGTTCTTCGCGGGCGGTTTTGGTACATTGGAGATAAGCCTTTGATTGTCCAAAACTAGTCTCTGGAGTCTGCAACTTAGAGCCCTGAACTTGTCTCCATTCCAACTAGGTTGATCTGGCCATGTTCCTGGTTATCTTTTTTCTTACAAGGGGATTAGCTATCTAGCTAGTCATATTGGCAAACCGGTCAGACTTTATCCTTTAACTGAGAAATGTTTAAGATTGTATATTGCTCGATTTTAATGGATTTTAATTTAGACAGAGCTTTTCCTACTTCCCTTTCTATAGTTGAGGGTATTTTTTCAGCCTCTTAAATAATGATTTCCTATCCTTGGCTACTACCTCCTTGTGAATCGTGCCATAAATGGGGTTAGTTTTCCAAGGATTGCTCTAATCCACCTGTCTCAGTTCCAGATGTCTTAGTTCCTTAGCAAGCTATAGTTCCTATTGAACCTATTGCATTAATAGAACATGTTTTCCTTAATTTGGAGTTGGTTATTGCTCCTATTTCTAATTTGGACTCTATGTCTGCACCTGAGGTGATATCCCTAGTGGTTGCATCTATTCCTACTGGTGGTGATCAATTTATACGGCATTCTCCTCGGGAATATGATGGTGGTCTTAAGTCTATTGACTGCACCACTGTCAAAAAACCAGGTCGTACCTCTTTAACTCTTACTAATTCTAAACCTCATATCTCCAATTCGTTATTTAAAACTTCCTCGATCTCAGGTTCTCCATCTCAATTTCAGGTTTTTGAAAACTTACAAGAAGAAGGTAAAATACTTGAATTGGAAGGTGATAAAATCTAAGCATCTGATTCCCGGCATAATACCCCCTCAATGAAACATGTTTCACTTACTACTCCTAATGTTACTATTTGATGTACATCATTTTTATTGGTTTTGACTCACTAATTGCATGTTTTTCGAGTGTTTGTAAGTGCTTTAGAGTCTTTGCAGGTGCAAAATGGTTTTAAATGGGGTTTACTGCACAAAGCATGGATTGATCGGTCCATGGGTCATAAAAGGGAAAGCTCATTTTTCTTATTTTATACGAGACGAGTTTTAAAAACAACTTTTATCATACTTTTTTGGCAGAGAACTTTGGTAAGCTTTGGAGAGAAGATCTCATCCTCTACTTTTGAGAAGATTTCTAAACCATTTTTATTATCATTGCAATCGCATTATGTTTTCTTCTTCATCTACTGTTATACTTTCTTTGATTATGTCTGAGTGGTTCTCTATCAGGTTTGAATTAAGATCAAATCGGGCTACATCTTGTGTGTTCTCCGTTTATTACTATGTTTAACTCTTAGATTAGTCTGATCACCTAGTTTATGATCTTAGGTTATTTAACTCACCAAAAATGCTTGTTAGATACCTCAACTAGCTCAGATGATCAATTAGTCATTAAACAATCAAAGCTGATGTTAAGTCTTATTGTGGACCTATCATACCAATTCAATAACGCATATTTAGATCTCTAGGACAAAACGACAGTTTAGGATCCTATGTTGCTAAATATAGTAGTCGACCCATGACAGTGGATTTGCAATATTCTTATGTCTGAGTTGAGAATTTAATTGAGTGCCCTGAATAATTACTTGATTTGATTCCTTATTCCTGATGAATTCTCGATACATGATGCTTTTAATATTGAAGTTTACATCGTTTAATTGTTTTTAAGTTGTTAGTTGCAATTAAAATTTGTTATTTTGATTTAGCTTGAATTAGAATTGAGTAGTCGATAGGGAATCCTTGGTTCTCGTAGGTTTGATCCCTAAGTACTACACTGATTTGTTGTACACATGCAGTAGATTACTAAGGTTAAAACTCTGTGTTATCAAGTTCTTGGTGCAGTTTCCAAGGGCCAATTGGTTGCCTTTTTTATTTAGATTCGAGTTCTAGTCTAAGTCTTTTACTCACATTTTTTGTTTTTGTTTCTTTTTGGTGTTTCAGGATTATGCTAAGAAGAACCCACGGCTCTGAAAATCTTTTGAACTTCAACAACGAGATAATTGCTAGAGTTGAACAAGAAAATAGAAAATCGAAAAAAATGAGTCAATTTCCTACCGATCCGAAAACTCATGAAAATGACTAACATGGTCAAGATGGAGCAGTAATTGTGGAGCAACCGTAGCGAGAAACTGCTCAGTTCAAGCGACAACATGAGCAGCCTCAACGACGAGCCATATGTGATATGGAAACACCTCACTAGTTCTATTAGGACAGGTCTGCTATTCGTCCTCCACCACTTCAGAGGCAAAACTATGAGATCAAGCCTCAGATGATTGGATTGGTCAAGTAGTATGCCTTTAATGGTTTACCTGGGGAGAATCTGATGGATTATCACATCAAGAATTTTGAAGACATGTGCAGCAACACTAGTTATAATGGAGTCCATGTAGATTATGTGAAGTGTAAGCTCTTCCACCACTTGCTTTCTAATAAAACATCACGATGGTTGAAGTCTGTTCGTCCAGAACCGCACACTACGTGGGAAGCAGTCAGAGCTCCCTTTCTGGACCAGTTCTATACTAAGTCCAAGGCTGTTGCATTGAGAAATAAGAACACCACTTTTCAGCAATGCTATGGTGAATCATTCAGTGGAGCTTGGGAGAGGTTTCGAGAGTATCAGCGAGATTGTCCACACCACTGGTACACCGATGAACAACTGCTGAACATCTTCTATGGTGGATTATGTGGGATTACAAAAACTCTATGAACGCCGCCAGTAATGGTGACTTTTTAACAAATACGAGGGATATAGCTTTCATCCTTATTGAGAACTTAGCTTTGAGTTCTGGTCATTAGTGCCCACAGTATAACCAAGGCTGATGGATTAACAGTGTGGAGTCACAGAAAACTGACGAGCTTACAAAGAAGCTTGATATGCTGATTAAGGCGAGCTAGTCCAACCAGATAGGAGTTCACCAGTCTGATGACGTTGGAAAGATGGCCTATGTGCATGAGAATTCGGACCTCCTTGAGGATCAGAGAGAGGTCGACTATGTGAATTGGCTGAACAAATGACAAAATCAGTTCTATTTGTCTTACAGGAGAACCAATGTGGAGAATCCTTAGGATTTACTGTTTCCTACTCAGATGATGCCACATGGATCACCGTTTCTAAGTAAGCCGTTTGTGCCAAGTCAAACTCAAAGGTAGAACAATCAGAACTACCAGAAACCTTATGAGCAGAACTCTAGAAGAGGTTAAAATCGGCATAACCCGTTTAAGCCTTTTCAGCAGGCAGCACCACAACAACAACAAGCTCCAGCAAGCTCATCTAGCACTTCTAACAACAAGATCAAGTCATTGATACTGCAGCTTATGCAAGAATAGCAGAAGACTACAAGGGATATCAATGCTAAGGTCGATGTCATGTACAATGATCTTAACAATAAGTTTGAGTCACTATCTGCTCATTTGAAGAAGTTGGATGTGCAGGTTGCTCATACTACAGAGGCGAGGAAGAGGCCTCATGGAGAATTTCCAGGGAAGATCGATAAGAATTCCATGGAGTCATGCCATGCTTCCATGTACAATTTTGATGACAACAAGGGAAGTAGGCAGATTCTACGGTTGACGATTCCGAGAAATACAAACCTCCGGTTCTTTTCCCAAGGCAGTTCACCAAGTTGGAAGATCAAGGTGAGTTCACCATTCTCTGTAATCTTGGGAAGTTGAGTTTTGATGATGCACTTTGCCATTATGGAGCAAGTGTGAATGTGATCTCATTGGAGACTATAAAGAAGCTAGGGATCAAGCTGATTCTGGATCACATGCCTCTATTTCTTTTTGAGATGCCTCTTCTAAGTGTCCAGGTGGAAGGCTAGTCGATTATCCACTTTTGTTTGGAAACTATAAGGTTCCAATAGACTTTATTGTGGTGGAGATGGCATGAGGTAGTGTGGTTCCCATACTCTTGGGAAGACTGTTTCTGAACACTGTTGGGGCTAAGATCAATTTTCCCAACAAGAGAGTGGTCTTGGGGAACGTTGACGAAGGAGTCTCATATCCCATTTCGACATCTAGTGGTAGTTTCTGCGGCATGATCAACTCGGATAAGGAAATCTAAGAACCTGATGTAGTGGATTGGACTCCATCGACTTTTGATGAGTTGTTTGGATATGAGTCAGACAAAAAGGAGACTATCCATCATGAGCTTGTAGAGGATTCAGTGAACTGTTATGATACCTCAGACTTGGATCCTCAAGACACATGTATCCTTCAGCATATGTTTCATGTTCACTCTCAAGCAATGTCGTTCAATTTTGGTCCTAAAGGTTTTGCAGGTAAGCTTGAAGCAGGATAGTCAGGACCATTCACTGTGAAGAAAGTGAAACCTAGTGGGCTGTAGTGTTGTTGGACGCTGCATGGGTCGAGTCTGAGGACAAAGATCCCCACCTAAGACAGTTCATAACGGATGATCATTTGACTAAAAGAGGACCAACACCTCCTAAGAGTTCACTCGCCATCTAAAAGGTGATTAAGTCAACCTAATGTATTTAAGCAAGCGCTGAGTGGGAGGCAACCTACTAGTAAAGTACCTTTTGTTTTTTGCATTTTTCTGTTTAACTTTTTTTTTCCGTTTAGTTTTGTTTGTTTCAGGTTCAAAAGTTTGGTTCGGGCCACTAAGATCAATCGATCTTCACCAAGATCGTTCGATCCACTGGAAAACACGAGGATGCGCACAACATCACGATCAACCTCACTCCTGAGGAACGATTGATCAATTGAGAAGCTGATACTACGCATGACCTAATGATCTACTATGAGAGTTGTGATTGCTCAATCCTACTCACCACAGATGATTACGCAAGACCTGCAGATTGACCTCACCACACGAGATCGATCGATCAGGGAGACATGATTACGAGAGAAAAATCGGATCAATCGATCTAGTATTAAGATCGATCGATATGCAGGCAGATTAGTCTTCTGATTTTAATAATCAGTCCAATTCACTTAAATTGAACCGGAAAACATCTTTTAAATGCCTAAGACCCGAGTTTTTGAATTAAAACCATCGATTTCGAAGAAGTTTTTCCCTCTTGGCCGATTTTTGAGAAAAATTTTCTAAAGACTTCAATCAATCATAACTCTTTTAATTCTTAACAGTTTTGAGCGATTCTTGAGCCTATTCTACTCAGATTTTCCTCCTCTTTCTGATTATCCTTGTCATATTCTCTATCTACAAAGGTATGAACCTCTCTCACTACTTATTTTATTCAATGACAATTAAAGGTTTTTGGGTTTGATGAATTTTGTAATCTACTTGATTATTGATGCATAATCTATCTTCTATTGCCATTGTATGATGATTACGAGTTTAGAATTGCCCAAATTTCTGGAAATTTTTTTTTGTAGAATCCAATTCTTGGTTGAAAGAGAATTTAAGGACAATTTTAGGGATTTCGATTGGGAGTTGAGGGCAAAACTAATTCCTGGATGTTTGGTTGTGTTGTTGTTAGGTTCAGCTAACTGTTTTCACAGGAATCTTGTTATATAATCAAATTTTTTAATTTTTCATGCCTTTGACATCGGTTAATGCCATTGGTTTTATTTTCTTTGTCTCTTTTCAGGAAAAGGTTCGTACATGAGATAAGAAACCTTCCAAGAAGGTTAGGAGATTATCACTGCAAAGACAGGAGATTGGATAGTTTTCCGGTTTTGGGCCATCTCACAGTGTAGTCTAACCAATGACTAATGATCCATGGCCTCAACCAGATGACATGCCATTTCTGAGGCATGAGCGATGTCCTACAGACCTATCGACTCTCAAGATGGATTTTGCTTATGTCCAAAGAGAGCGAAGAAGCGGCTGGCAGCATCATCACAGTGTCTTCTACAATTAACTCTTGCAAAACCAGATCATTCTGAATATGATCTTGTGCACCAACACACTACAGAGGTTTGGGCTTTTAGATAATGTGAATGGGATGTTGGCTAGGCTCGGTTTTGCAAAGTTTATGCATCGTAGTTATTTGCTGTATCCAGAGCTCGTTCAACAGTTCTTAAACTCATGGAGTTGTACGAAACTGCTGATCCACATGGTGTTGTTATGCAGTTACACTCACTTTTCTCTTTAGTGGTGCACTGTATGAGATGACGATTGAGCAGCTATGTAATCTCTATGGGTTTAGCGGACACGCTGAGGATGTTTGGCCATCACCAAACGGTTAGGCTATTTTGATTCTTTGGCACATCTTAGTAGATGGTGGATACGAGGGACGTACATCAAAGCTCACTCACATTAGGAACCCAGTGATATGTATGCTAGCAAAGATCATTGGGTCAACTATGCTTGGCAAGGAGGAGTCTGCAGCGGTTACCAAGTCTGAGCTTGTGCTTTTGCACTACACGATTGCTCATGTGATTCCTGATCATTATGGAGATGTTCTTCCTCCACCACTGTCACACCTCGACATCAACTCAGGGTTTTTTTTGCTAAATTTCTCACCGGGAGACGCTTTAGAGGATCACCTAGTACACCACTGATGGAGACGATATGTAGTCTCCTAACTCTTATTTTCATGCACCACGGGTTGGATATCTACAGCACAACCAAGGTTGAGCATACCCGTTTTATGGACGAGGTTTATAACCACCTACATGTTTTGATGGCGAAAGCAAAGTGGAGGTACTATGCTCGAGATTGGCAGCCTTGTTGGTGCAAACTTCCGGTGCCAGAGATCACCTCAGTCACTTGTCACTCCAATGTAGATTTTGAGCCTCATATTACACACCAAGAGTTTGCTGAGATAGAGCCTCTGTGACCTAAACGTTAGACTACTTCTTGCTGATACGAGGATTATGCAGACTCACCGCCTCTTGCTTTGACGCAGCTGAACACTACACGACCCAGTATAGAGACCACAATGGAGCATACCATTCTAGAGTACACTACTAAGTATGATTTTTGTCCTTTCTCTAATGATTTCACTGATAGAGAGTACATGCGATGGGTGTAGGAAATTGATGTGAAGAAGCACTCGATGATGCAACACATGTGAGACGCACTGAGGAAGATCAAGGTATCAGTCCCTTATTGCATAGGCAAGCCTTCAGGGAGTCGGGCAGAGACGAGCACTAGATGTGTTGATACAAGGCCCGATGTTGCTCAACACGGGCATGCTGCCACATTAGATGATGAGGAGGACGAGCAGATACTAGATCATCACCTACCTCACCGTCGCCGGGCTCCAAGAGATCGAGAGAGTTACAGTCCACATCACGACTAGATTTGGACCATATTTCTTACCTTTTTCTTTTTCGTTTTGTACTTTTATTATCTTATTTTCCGCATAAGTTGTGCTTTCTTCAGGTTTAGTTTGACTCTGGGACAGTGTAAAGTAAGTATGGGAGAGGATACTTGCTGTGACTAACACTAGTTTTGTTTCTCTTGTTTGCATTTTGAGTTATTTTTATGTTTTTCTTGAGTCAGTATACTTTTATTAAGTTTTAAAAATGGTTGTAGGAACTTTGAATTTTGAAGTTTTCTGTATTTTCATGAACTTAAGCACCATTGAAACAAACATGACAAGAATCGATTGAAAAGTACCATGGAAAACTTAGAGACTACGCAACTTCTCAGCATTACCCATATCTTCTTGGGTATTCGGAGAATCTTATGCTGGCTTCACACCTAACCTAACTTAATTCTATTGTCAAGAAGGTTGGTATACATCGGATCGGATTCTCCTCTTCATGTCTGAATGACCTATCTGCGTGAGTATGGTTCCCCTATCTTTAATCTTTTCGAAGTGATTGTGCTGAATGTTTTATGTTTGAGGTAAATATAAGAACAAAGCCGGATGTACTGTTACTAGGCTGAGGAAATCTCCAATGAAGCTACTCTTTCTTACTTTTATTCTTTGAGTTTCTAAAGAACTAACCAATACAAAAATAAAATGATACCCTAGGTAAGTAGGAAAGAATTGGTTGGGTAGCCGATAAAAAAATAGATACCCTAGGTAAATAGGGAGAAATTGACTCCAATACATGAAAAAAAGGAAAAAAACCACATAGAAGGTAGTCTTTAGGCTGAAAAGAAGCCCATGTATGTTTTGATCGATATCCCCTCAATGAGGCTGCACTTAAATACTTTAGGAAGTCGGTATGGTCACTCACTTGAATTGTGGAGTTTGATTAGGACAGATGCAAAGTTTGGGGGAAGTACAAGGTGGTCTTGGTTCTATCAGGTAAGTTTTTATGTGGTTTACTAAAGAAATTGATTTATTCTAATGACGAATGAGTTCCTTTGATTTCACTTTACTTTTCAGACTTTGTTTTTGCTTGCTTGAGAACAAGCAAGAAGCTAAGTCTGAGGGAATTCATGTACCTCATTCTTATCAATTTTTGACTCACTAATTGCATGTTTTTCGAGTACTTTTTTAATGTTTTAGAGTCTTTGTAGGTGCAAAATGCGTTTAGATGGGGTTTTTTACTCAAAGCATGAATTGGAGCAATTTTGGTGTTTTTCAGTACATCAGCACCAGAAGCTGTGCACAAATTCATGATCGACATACTCTTACTAGATCGATAGATCTCCTCACCACCTAAGCCAAACTTGTGGATCGATCTTGCACTTCAGGATTGGCTGTTCTAGTTCTCGAAGAGGGATATACGCCCAACCTGCATCTGGATCGATTGATCAGTATCTGGATTGGTCAACCTGTATCTGGACCAATTGATCTATATCTAAATCGATCAATCTGAATCTGGATCGATAAATCCATGGGCTAGCGTAGGGAAACCTAATTTTTGTTATTTTGTATCAAACATGTTTTTAGCTTATACAAATAGATAAACAACTTTTATCATACTCTTTCGGCCAAAAAAATTTGTATGCTTTGGGGAGAAGATCTCATTCTTTAGTTTTAAAAAGATTTCTAAACCCTTTTTTATTATTATTGCAATTCCATTATGTTTTCTTCTTCATCTATTATTCTGCTTTCTTTGATTATGTCTTAGTAGTTCTCTATCAGGTTTAAGGTTTTCTAGGGATTAGGAAATCAATGAATTAAGAACAGATAGGGCTAGATCTTGTGTGTTCTCCATCTGTTTTTGTGTTTAATGCTTAAATTAGCTTGATCACCTAGTTTATGATCTTAGGTTGTTTAACTCATCGAACGTGTTTGTTAGATGCCTAAACTAGCTTAGATGGACAATTAGTCCTTAACTAATGAAAGCTGATGTTAAGGCTAATTATGGATCCAAGGTTTCTAGATATAGTAGTCGTCACAACAATTAGTTTGCTATATTTTTATGTGTGAGTCGAGAATTGGTTAATTGAGTGCCCCGAAAAGCTTCTTGATTCGATTCCTTATTCCTGATATATTCCTGATGCCTAATGCTTTTAATATTTAAATTTACATAGTTTAGTTGTTTTTAGTTGTTAGTTGCAATCTTAATTTGTTATTTCGATTTAGCTTGAATTAGAATTGAGTAGTCGATAGTGCAATCCTTGGTTCTTGTGGATTTGATCCCTAAGTACTACACTAATTTGTTGTGCACTTGAAGCAGAATACTAGGGGTAAAACTCTGTGTTATCATTATTCCATTGTTGATGCTCGAAGAACTGTACATGTACAAAACTCAAGGAGACTAGGAAATCTTCTCGTACTCCTATTATCAGATCTATGGACATTCCACCTACTTCTGGTCATGCTACATCCAAAAAAGCTTTCTCTAGGAAGAAATGACCTCACTTTTGGATGCAATATGTGTGGGTTTAACAAACCACGCAAGCATGCTGCAGTTCATAAATGAGTTGGTAAATTTCTCCTTTTTGGTTGTCTTCTTGAAACCAGAGTTCTCGAAGACAATTGTCTCCATTCTCAACTTGTCTCTTCTAGGTTGGTGTGTTATAACAAACTATGACTTTCAACGTTTTGGAAGAATACAATTTTGTTTTTATGATGCAGCTCAGATTCATCTATTGGATAAAAGCACTCAACATATCACCTGCAAAATTACTATGGTTGCTTCTAGTCTCTCTTTCATTTGTATGGTCATCTATGCCTCGAATTTTGAGAGAGATTATCGGGAATTATGGAATAGCCTGTTAGTCTAATGCTAAATATGCCCATCTTTCTCTCCCTTGGATTTTGATCGGAGATTATAATGAAATTTTAACACTTTGGAATATTCTAATCCTTCCAACACTCACTCCTTTGTGGGCATGCATCATTTTCAGGATTTTGTCTCTTCTTGCGATCTCACTAACTTACCTCTTGTTGGTTTTTCTTTCACTTGGAGCAATAAAAGAGTTGACGACCCAATTATAAAGAAGTTGGATAGAGCGTTAATGAATTATACTTGGCTAACCTCTTTTCCTTAGTCATTTGCAGAATTTGATTCTAATAGTATATGTGATCACTCTAGAGACTTGGTGCGACTTTCACCTCCTATAGTTGGGAATCACAGGCCTTATTTTTTGCTTTTTAGCAAATTATGAGCAAATTCTTCCTTGATCCTCAACTCCTCCATTATTCCACTCCCGTGCAACTCTTCATCTTTTTTCACAAGAAGCTTAAGCTTCTAAAACTAATTCTCCACTCCTTAATAGATCTTAGTTTGACAACATTCCTTTGTGCACGAAGGCTGCTTTTGATTAACGGTGTTAAGCTCAGAAGTTTGCTCTTCTTAGTACTTCTAATGACTTTTTCTTCGTTGGTTCAGATACTTCTTCTCGTTGGCATCAACTTGCTTATATTTAAGAACAATTTTTAAGCAGAAACAAGGATTAAATGGCTTAAGAAAGGTGATCAAAGTACTGCTTTTCTTCATTGTGTAACTCAAACTTAAAATGGACACAATGCTATCCGCCGAGTTTAGTCTTCTTCTGGTACCATTCTTACAGATCTAAATGACATTAAACATGAGGCTATAAGTTATTTCTCCTCATTTCTCCAAAAAAATCCTCCTACTTTGTCTTCGAATCTGACTGAGCTTGTTGATTATTCTTGTTCTCCTGAGTTGGGTTCTTCTCTTGTTGCTTCTATTAATATTGAGAAAATTATTGTAGTGGTTTTATCTATACCCTCTAATAAGGCTCTAGGCCGTGATGGCTTCCCAGTGGAAATCTATAAAGCATCGTGAAATATTGTTGGTCATGAATTCATAATTGCAGTCCAATCTCGTTTCTCCTTTAGCTTCCTTCCTAAAGGAGTTAATGCTACAACAACTGCTCTAGTTCCTAAACATGCATATGTCATTTCCATGAAGGATTTTTGAGCAATAGCATGTTGTAACCTTCTATACATAGCCATTTCCAAGATCCTTGCTAACCGTCTTAAGAAGATCTTACATGATGCCATCTCTCTCAACCAGAGTACTTTTATTAATTAAGGATCACTTTTTACTTAAGAATGTCTTGATGGCTACCGAGTTGGTTTAAGATTATCACAAATTATTTATTTTTTCTTCTTGTGCAATCAAGTTTGATATTGCCAAAACGTTTGATACTATCAGTTGGAATTTCATTTTTGATGTTCTTAAAGCTATGCATCTCCCTGATTTGTTTATCAATTGGATTTGTTTGTGTATCTCAATTGCTTGTTTTTCAGTTTCAGTAAATGGTGATCTTGAGGTTTTTATCCAGTGCTCGTGAGATTAGACAAGGCTGTTTGCTCTCTCCTTACATTTATGTGATCATAAATGATGTTCTTTCCAAACATCTTAACCTAACAGCTGTAAAATCGGTCTTTGGTTATCATCCTCTTTGTAAAGCTGTGAAACTTACTCATTTATACTTTGCATATGATAATGGTCTTCTCAGATGGTTCAGTTCATTCTATTTAGGGTATTCTTACAGTTTTAGAGTAGTTTGCGAGCATGTATGGTTTGCATATTAATATGGCAAAATCTTTAATATTTGTTGCTGGTTATGGTCATGCCAATTCACTACCTCATTCACTGCTGGTATTCTTATTGGCCCATTCCCTATTTGTTATTTTGGACTTCCTTTAACTACAAAGTCTATGTCTCAAGTAGATTATCAATCTCTTATCTCTAAAATCAGATCTCGTCTATCTTCTTGGGCCTCTAAATCATTTCTTATTCTTGTAGATTGCAACTCATTTCCTCAGTCATTTCCAGCACATCTAACTTCTGATGTGCTACTTTTCGTTTACCTTCCAAAAGTATTAATGAAATTAAGAGACTTTGTGCAGCTTTTTTGTGGTCCAGGTCCCCTAATATCACCACCAAAGCCAAGATTTTTTTTGTTAGATCTTTGTCTTCCTCGTGACAAAGGAGGTCTTGGAATCAGATCTCTAAGAGATTCCTCTCAGATCTTCTCCTATCACCTTATTTAGAGAATTCATTCTTCAACAAAATTTCTTTGGGTGGACAAGATTAGGATATATCTCCTCCGATCTACGTCTTTCTGGGATGTTAAACTTAGCACTCAGAGCTCTTGGGTCTGGAAAAAACTCTTAAAACTACGAAATCAAGTTTAGTCATCATGGTTCAAATTCACTCTGGTTTACACTCTCTCTTTTGGTTTGACAACTAGTGTGGAGTAGACAAACTCATTGATCTGACTAATGGCTTCGGTACTCGTTAATAAACAGTATTTTTATTGGTTTCTAACATTTTTTGTGTATTTTATTGAGTCAAAGTGTGTGACTTATAGTCTTTTGGTCTGTTATCAAGTTTTTTTAGGTCATAAGTCACATTGGGAAATAGTTGTTTTGAGTGAAAACGAGCATATGGACATGCAGAATCATGCAGAGGCGTTAGAAATTTGGCTTTCTTTCAAAAACTTCACACCATTGGATCAAGCTCAAATTTGGACACAACATAGTCACGAGAGTTAGCTTTCATTTGGAGGTGGTTTGAAGGCAACCGAACAAGCGGTTTATAAAATATGACAATTTTACTGGAAATATGTTATCATGGACGTGAACAGATAGGATCGATCGATCTAGTATCCTGAAAGTTTGCGATTCGACCAAAAGATCGACCAGACTTGGCAGAACAATCGATCCTAAGCATGGGATCGATCTGTCCACCCCAGATCGACCAGTCCTACCCTGTTTTGCGAGAAAACCCTAAAATTTCCATATTTCACCCGGTTTAACTTATTTTGTACCAGAACGAGATTTTCCTATCAAAACTAGGTCTAGCCACTTTTTAGAACACATTCATTTCATTTTTTCCAAGTGGGAGACTCTTTCGTTATTCTTGTTACCTCTAGGGAAAAGATCTTATCCTTTACAACTTTTAAAGAAGATTTATGAAACTTTTTTCTATTTAATTCAGTTTATCTATTCTTCTTATTTAATTGTTCTTTTTGCTATGTCTGAGTAGTTTTCTAATCATGTTTAGGGAATCAGTATATTAGGGACAAAAAAGGGTTTAATCTTATGTGTTCTTCATATATAGTTGTTCTTAATGCTTAAGTTAGATTAGCTACCTAGCTTATGATCATAGGTTGTTTAACTCAACAAAAGTGTTTGTTAGATGCTTGAAAGAACATAGATGAGAAATTAGTCTTTAACCAATAAAAGCTGATATTAAGGCTAATTATGGACTTATCAGACCTAATCAATAATGTGTGTTAAGATCTCTAAGACCAAACGAAAATTTAGGATTCTAGGTTGCTAGATATAGTATTCCTCACCACGACAGTGGGTTTGCTATATTGTTATGTCTGTGTCGAGAATTGGTCTCAAACTTGCCCTAAATAGTTCCCTGATTTAGATCCCTGGATTCCTGATAACTTTCTTGAACCTGATGTTTTTATTTATCAAGTTTACATCATTTTATTTCCTGATTTGCTTAATTGCAACCACCATCATTATTTGATTTGTCTTAACTTAATTTTGGTTTAAAGATTGATAGTGTAGCCACTTGGTCTTTGTGCATTCGATCCCTAAGTACTACTTTGTTTGTTGTGCACTTGTAGTAGGATAATAGGGTTAAAACTTTTTTTATCACTCGTTTCTTTGGTCTTGACCGTAACATCTTTCTAGCTGCTGCATTTAATGATCTTTCTTGGCAATATAACACAGATAGAATGAGATTTCCACATATTATTGATATTATTTCCCATTCTCAGATTCTTATAGCTAATTTTGGACGTGATATAATAATTTGGAAGTATTTACCTTATTCCTTTCAAACTTTTTTCTCCTCTACTGTGACCTGGAAAAAGATTCCAAGGTGTGGCTCTAAGGTCCAATGGTTTAATCTTGTCTAGTTTTCTCAAGGTATTCCTAAACAATCTTTTATCACTTGGTTAGCTATCAAAGATAAGCTTTCTACTGGTTCCTAAAAGAGGTCTTGGGGTCTTATCCAGCACTGTGTGCTCTATGGTGAACAAGATGAATCTAGGGAGCATCTGTTTTTTGCATGTCCTTACAGCTATACTGTTTGGACTTCTCTTTGCAACAAATCAATTGGCAGCTCTATTAACCCAGATTGGTATGACACCATTTCTGATCTTACTAGCCTCAATCATTTGGATAGAGCCCTTGTTCGACTTGTTTTTCAAGGTTCTATCTACTATATTTGGCGGGAACGGATTATTAGGATTCATGGCAAGCCTTGGACAGCTCTTGTGGTTGTTGCTAAGGCTATTGACAAGCAAATCCAAAATCGGATCTATTCTTTACACTATGTACATCCTCATAGACTTCAAAACCTTCTTCAAAGATTGTTTGAAGTTACAATCCTTTAATTCTATTCTTACTTAGGATTTTTTTTAATCTTTTTCACTGAATGTTATTGAATTGAAATTTTTACATAGAACAAAGAGCTACAATAAAACCATAAGAGAACAATGAATACTCTCAGTCCTACAAATAGAAAAGGAAGAGTTTTTGACGATCCATTGAAATTACCATTCACGACATTGTCTCAAGTCTTACGAAGACCACCAAAATAGTTTCTCACACAACCAACTTCGAAGATGGGCTTCAAACCTATAACTGATAACTTGAGGATACAATGTATGGCTATCTTCGAATATAAAGAGTGTTTTTTCTTTGAACGCCTATGGTAACGATATCCCGATGAGATAGTTACCAAAAACTCACTCAAAAAGTCGATAATCGATGACTGCACCATTCAATCAACCTAACACAGATTTACCAACATCATAAGGGAAGAAGGTTCTAGACTAAAGCTCTATCTATCCCTAGAGATGAAATTTCTACAAGATGAGGAGAAACCTAACTTAATTAATTCATAATCAACAAGAAACAAAGGATGAGACTATCAAACCCCAACAACACAAGTGAAGGAAGAAGTAGAGCAAGAACTCTCTGCAAATCGAGAACCCCCTCCTCCACCGAGATGACTCTGCCTATTGACGAGATTCGAGGTGGTGAACTTCAAACACCTGACGGCAAAGACTACATGAGCCTCAACAGGTCTGGAAAGACCAGACCACAAGACCCACCACAAGCCATCTGAATTTCCAAAACTCGAACCACAACATTTCCGGTGAGTAACCATCGAACACCATCCTCCGCTTTGGTTAAAAGGGATCGGAAACTCTCCCCGACCAAAGACCACAACTAAATGAAAGCAAGGCAAGAATATTAAAGGGGAAACAATGCTGGTTGACCGGAGCTGAGGAAGCTTCCGGTCACCACTCCCGAGACTATGGCGGCTAAGTCAAATAAGAGCTTCTATTGTTTCTTTCTAGATAGCGTTTTTAGTAAATTTTAGATTCTCTCCAATTTTTCTTATCTTGCTTGTGTATAAACTTTTTTTTTGTTCATATATAATTTTTACATTTAAAAAAAAAAAAAAAAAACAATTACGATTTTAGTTTCAAAACCGTAATTTAGTAAAAGTATCCATAAAAGCACGTGCCAATACAGATTCGACATGTGAGATACGAGGTTGCTTCACTATTCACCGAAACATGGGAGTTTCTTCGTGTCTGAGGTTTGACTTAAAATGATTAAAAATAGAATAAGCTATAGAACTGAGGATTTTTTTTTTTTTAATATAATGTGAATAATATGAACTCTATCGGGGGGAAAAGGAACAAAAAATGAGCATATATATGCGTACGTCCTAACGTGCGGTCGTAGGTTTGGTGCCAAAATAACACTGTTTGCTGTAAGAGATGATCATAAGTTTTATGTCAAATGTCTTGTTTCATGAACCAAACCAGCTGGTCTTTTAAGTTATGTGTCTTTTCTTAAACTATCATCTTGACTTTTTGACTTTCTCTAGTCTTAGTTTCATACAAACATATCATTGAACAATATTTTTTTTAGAAAAACACCCTACCTAATTATACCGACATTAATATACCATTTTACTTCACTATACATTTTGCTTTAAACCAAATAATAATCTTTTATCAACAACTAGATGATTACCCGTGCGACGCACAGGATATTTTCTTTTTTTTTTTTTGCAAATTTGGTATGTGCATTTTCTTTCTTAATGGTAATTGTTGACAATTGTGAGTAGGAAATCAGTGAGAAACTAAAAATAAAAAAAAAAATAGTTAAGATTGATCCGCTTAGGGTTATTTGCATAGAACAAAATTATGGTGATTTTTTTCGAATTTTTGTTACATATATAGCATATATTAAATCTGAAAGATTATTTTCTATGCAAGTGGCCTTTAGTCTAGTGGCAGGGGTAAATCCACTAAATGGTTGGTGTACTTGCACATCCCGAGATCGAGTCCCGCCGCCTGCATTATGCAGGAACTTGGCTACTGGGCCGGCCAGTTGTGGCCCAATATTGTTGACAAAAAAAAAGAAAGATTATTTTCTATGGGTAAGTTTTTTTTGAATGGATTCTATGTGTAAGTTAATAATATCATATATATATATATATATGAATTATTTTTGTATTCATCATATATATATAGAAGATATATGAGTTTTTTTTGTTGGGCGATATGTTTATTGTTTAAATCTAATTAATATTTAAATTGAGTGAATTATTTTGTAAAATTTATTAAAATCAATGAGAATAAATAAAGTTTATTAAATTTTAAATAAATAAAAATTAAAAAAATAAAAGTGAAAATCATAATCTAGTAAAAGAATATAAAACATAAAAATTAAAATAAATATCTCTAGCTGTCATCTCATAATTGCAAGATGTGAAGTGTTGTCCCATACAAAAGACCAGATTTTGCATCCATTTCTCTGATCATGTAAATGCGGTACATAAATCCAATTGGTCTTGGAGTGCTCCTATGATTAGTAGACATTAATCTGAAAAAACATAGAAATTCATCCTATTAGTATATAAAAATAGTATATACAAATCATGAGTTTTAAGGTTTGAATTTTATTTTAAAATGACAATAATGATATGTATTGAATAGTTAAAGTTTTCACTAACCTTGTGTTACTTTCGGATCTTGGAGCATAAATACGTCTATGAAAAAAATCATATGAAGATATAAAAATTATACAATCGATTATGGAAAGAGTATAAGAAATCTATAAAGCAAAAAAAATTTACCTAGAAACCATGATGAAAGATTATGAGTAATAAAAAACAAAAATAAATTATGCTAATCGTGAGTTTATATAGAATATTAAATAGGTTTTCAAAATTAGGATACTTAAAAGAATATTTTTCATGTAATATACAAAAATTTAATATCTCCTATATATATGTATAAAATTTTCGGAAATATACATATATATATATATATATTAAATATATATGTATAGCGTGAGATTATTAAATATGTAACAAAAAATTTCTAGTAACAAATTCAATAGGTCCAAAACTTAAAATTTAACACATGACTTTAAGTTGTGAATTCAAAAAGTTAGTCTTTTATTATATAGAAAGAAAACTATAGCTTGTTTGTTATGAATAATTACAAATAAGATATTATCTAAAATGAACTTAAATAAATTTTTTTATAATTTAGTAATATTACTAAAATAAATAGTCATTCAAATTCAAATATACTATAATGGACAAAAATACGGAAACTATAATTTTTAATATCATTATATTAAAATAATGATTTACATTTATACTTTATTATATAATAATTTGTAAATATTACTATAAGTATTAACCATAAAATAATTATAAACAAAATTTTGAAAAATAACTCATTGCATAATCTTAACCTAGGATATTTATAAACAAAAATTTAATAATAAATTGTTATAATAAACGATTTTGTATATCTAATAATTAAATTGTTTATATTTGATACGATTATTATTAAATAAATATAATAACATTAACAAAAAATTGAAACTAAATTAATTTTTATGAATTTATTCAATATAAAAAATATTCTTAGACATAAAGACTGATTTATAAAAAATATAAAATAACAATAACGATTAAAATTAAGTCTTAATGATAAACAAATCAAAATATATGAATAAAAATGAAACAAATAATAATCTTGAAAATTCAAGGCTTCTCAATTTTAATCTTTTTGCGTCTCAAGGACCTAGTTGAACTCGCCAAATCATTAGGATCAGCATCAAGTTGTGCAGTATCTTCCTTTCTTTTTGAATGTGGTATGTCATAATCATCTTTAATAGAATTATCAATTGTCTCTTCACTACCCATCAAGAAAGGTACCTATTAATAATCAATATATTAAATTTTTGACATATATAAAAATGTAATAGGATGAATCATGATTAAAAATACACGAAACTTACAGAAGAAAATTATGTTTCGTTGAATTCTTTTAGTAGCTCAACCTTATTGACCAATTGAGTAACCTTATAGGTATGATCATGACTGTTTGAAAGATGTCTCTTTTCAAGACCAACAACAAAGAGGAAGCTTTTTCAGATCAAATTAGTAATGGTCATTGGAAACTTTTTAGGGTTCTCAATCTACAAAGAAATAATTATAACATAAGTTTGTATTTACAATATGTTAAATAACGAATAATATATATATATATATATATTAAAATTTATAAAATAATTATTTTACCTCTTCAACTATTTTAGCCAAGTACATTGCAGAACAATTAATTATTTGCTGAGCAATGTTATCAAATATTAAGAATCTTGCTTCGGCGGTATCATCTTTAACTTTCACAAAAATGTAATACCTATAAAAATTAAGTGTAGATTAAAAAAACTAAGGAATTATTTCTTTGAATGATATATTCAAATGATATATTCAAAAATATATAGAAGGAAAAAAGTAACTTACTTGGGAACAACTTCAGTAACTTTTGAGTTACAACTGGTACAGTACCATTGTCGATTTTCTAAAATCTCAACTTCATTATCATTGTCTCCTTCATAACAATCAAGAGGATATGCTTTCTTGTTACAAACTTTGCAACTCAAATAGCATCAACCATAATCGTAATCTATATCAAGTACAGACACCATAGTAACATATGATCCAATCTATATTTTTAAAAAGAAAATTTAATTGTTAACATATAACATAGATTTTAGATATATCAAAATAAATTATTTAAAATAGAAGAATTTAATTACATTGGTGGTATTAGCAAGTTCGTAGATAGTTCTTTTAAGAAAATGCCTAAAAAAATCTCTAGGAACTTTTGAAGAAAAATCATTAGATAACTCGAGTGATGAAGGTACAACCATTTGCAAGTTATCATTAGGGAAACTAAAAAAAAATATTAATTTACTTATTAAATGAATTAAAAATTATATAATAATATAAAAACTATACTCTAATATTAACAAAATTAAAAAAAGTGTGCAATATAAAATGTATCAATTTTATTAATTTAAAAATAACATTAGAATATCAATTATTATAAATATTTTGTAACACTAAAATACTTACTTAGCTCGTAATGATAGTACTTCATGAATTGTGTTATTGTCAATCCAGAATCGTGTACATTCAAAAGCATTAGAGACTATTATTGCTTCTGTAATATTCCAAGATTAGAAGTTATATTAGAATTAATAATTTATATGACTTCAAATAAATAAAAAAGTGTAATTAGAAAAAGTTTACCTTTGTATACTTTAATTTTAGCAAATTGCATAACAACAATTATTTGATTGGTATAACCTGATGAAACCTTTTCTTGGAAATTCTTAGCATATTTTTCCCAAAATACACACTCAATTCGAGCAACACTATATATAATAAATTTAATCAAAATCTAAATAATGAATATTGATTCAAATATAGTTGAAAAAACGTACCCAGCATTACGAAAGTAGAAATGAATCCGTTTGGTTTCTTTTCCATTATTGTGAGTGACAACAATAAATTAAACATCAAACAATTGCCCAATAACATCTGGAGAAATAAATAAATTAATATAATGGAATGAATTTATCTATAATAATATAAAAATAGTTTCTAAAATATGTTAGTTATAAATTTTTTTAAAAAATTTTGATCATTAACTTTTTTTAGATTAATATAATAAAAACTAAAATAAGGGATATAGAAACTCACC